>SJYC01046700.1:0-13180 GCA_006408675.1 Madoqua kirkii | reverse complement strand
CAAAATTCTCCAAGTCAGGCTTCAGCAGTATATGAACCATGAACTTCCAGATGTTCAAGCTGGTTTTAGAAAAGGCAGAGGAACCAGAGATCAAATTGCCAACATCCGCTGGATCATGGAAAAAGCAAGAGTTCCAGAAAAACATCTATTTCTGCTTGATTGACTATGCCAAAGGCTTTGACTGTGTGGATCCCAATAAACTGTGGGAAATTCTGAAAGAGATGGGAATACCAGACCACCTGACCTGCCTCTTGAGAAACTGATATGCAGGTCAGGAAGCAACAGTTAGAACTGGACATGGAACAACAGACTGGTTCCAAATAGGAAAAGGAGTACGTCAAGGCTGTATATTGTCACTCTGCTTATTTAACTTATATGTAGAGTACTGAGAGGGTAAGGGGCAGGAAGGCCAGGGGTCTCCAAACGGAGGAAACAGCCTGCAAGTGTCAGACATTTTATCTCTCTTAACGGCAGGAGGAAACAAACTAGAGATATTTTTTCTTTCTCCATACAAATTTAAAAGAAGGTTTCTCTTTAAACTCTGTGTTGCCTGGTTTCACCTAAAGTTAACTAATGCCTTTTTCTTATGGAAATGTTTATCTTAAGCTATGCTAATGTACTATGTATTTACCCCAAACTCTTGTCTTCAAGTCGGTTTGCCTTTTGGGCTCAGAACCTATTTGATAAACCACTATGTTATACTCCAATATTGTTCCTCTAATCTATGTAAATGATCGGTCCTGGGATTTCTTTGGAAGGAATGATGCTAAAGCTGAAACTCCAGTACTTTGGGTACCTCATGCGAAGAGTTGACTCATTGGAAAAGACTCATGCTGGGAGGGACTGGGGGCAGGAGGAGAAGGGGACGACAGAGGATGAGATGGCTGGATGGCATCACTGACTCAATGAACGTGAATCTGAGTGAACTCCGGGAGTTGGTGATGGACAGGGAGGCCTGGCGTGCTGCGAGTCATGGGGTCACAAAGAGTCGGACACGACTGAGCAACTGAACTGAACTGAGCAACTAACACTCACTTTTTCACGTAATCACTTCCCAGCAAACCTCCTCACATGATTTAGATATTTTCATGTGGGGAAACTAGGTCCAGGGAAATCCCACTTCCTGCCGGCCCTTGTAGACCCAAAGCCTAGCTCTGAAAATAAGATTAATAACGCCTACTTTATAAGAGTCATTGTAAAGGTGAACAGTCACAAATGAAAAGGGCCTGGTGCACTGCTTAGCACATAGAATGCCTTTAGTAAACGACCATCAAATGTTAAGCTGGGCATAGATAAGACAGGGAGAATGTCTTTTAGTATGCCAATAACGGCCTTCCTTCAGGCAAAACACCCACTCCAGCTCTTTACTTTTATCCCAATGGGTAGGCAGCTTTGTGGGTGACTGTATTATCTCAAATTCCATTTCACTACTCTCAAGAAGAGTGAGAGATGGCAGATAAACAACTTCAGGAAGTAGCCTCAGAAGGACACGCCTTTACAAGCGCACTGTTTCTCCAAGAACTGTCCTCCCAGGCTGCTTCAGAATCCCTGGGAGCCAGGCGAAGGACTCAAGAGACCTGAAGGCTCCCCGCCGATTCCAAGGCTCTTTTACTTAAGCAAGTAAAAGGCAAGTCCGTAGGAACCAGGACAGAAGACAAAAGGCGCCGGCCTCTTCCACCCCAAACCAGAGCCCTTGAGAAAGGCGCAGCCTCGCCGCCTGGAAGCTCCACGCCACCCAGAGGGACGCAGGAGCAGCGGAAATCCGATCGCACGGAACCCAGGCTCCCAGTGCAGAGAGGCGGCAGCAGGTCCTCACCTGGGCGTCGCCCCTGCCACTCGGCCCACAGCAGAGTGAGGTCCGCGTCGGCCCGTAGGAAGCGCACCAGCTGCACTACGAGCGCTAGCAGCGCGCACAGCGCCAGCAACCAGAACAGCAGCTCCCAGCTCATCGCGCCCTGCTCTGCGGAGGAAGATAGACTGACCGCCCTGAGACTGCGCCTAGGCCGTCTGGCTGCGATCGCGCCTCCGCGCCGCCGCCGGCCCAGCGGCCCCGGCCCGCCCCGAGAGCAGGCAGGAGGGAGGAGCCGCAAGGCGCGCCCCGAAACGCCCCCCTCCTCCCGCGCGGAGCCCGCCCCTATTCTGCCCGCGACGGGCGTGGGGCGCCCAGCCCGGAGGTCGCTGCCCGAGTTTTGTCCGCCAGGGCTCCCAGTAAGGGGTTGCAGTGGGAACAAACGGCCTGGGTCACTTGAGCATTTGGAGATATTCCTATTCCTATTCGTAAAGTGGTCACAGCATTTGTAATCTCGAGACCGATTCTTTTACAGTTGTTTTGAGATGCAAATAGTTTTCGAAGCTCGAGAAGAGTACAAATATTCCAACCTATGAATTCGGCCTCCTCCTCTCTTTCCTAATCTTTAACTACAGGGACCTAACAGACCACCCGTCTGGGGTTTATTTTTTCCACCCCGTGCTATCGCCACTCCCTCACCAAATTAACCAAGTATATGAGTAGAATTAGCCCTGTGTCCACCAACATTTGGAAAGCACCCTGCAAGTGATTCTAGTGTGATTGTTGAATGGGAAAGTGCCGCTTGGGCAACTCTTGCCCTTGAGCCTAGTGCCAGAAGCATTTGCTGAGGACTTCAGCCAACTGCAACTTGGTTGGAATCCAGGTAGCTCAGCCCTCAATGACCCTAATTTTTTTTCCTTATCTGTACCCACGAAGAATATATCATTTAAATGAACAAAAATGCTGTGAAGGGCATAGTGGCTCATACACAGTAATAATATTTGTTCTTTCTTTTGTAGTTCTTAGAATTAACTGGTATTATTTATTATTTCTATTATAGTTATCATTTTGAGAGTGTCAATTCTTTAGGTAGGTTGATAAGAAGCCCAGTGCCCCGAGGAGGAGAAAGGAGTTTGGGGCTCTTGAGGAGGAGAAAAGGGCAAACTTTTTTCTACATTGCTTTCTCTTAGTCACATAAAACGTTTTGTTTTTGTTTTTTTTTTCTTTAAGCCCAAAGCTAATGATTACACAACAAAAGAACTCATTTTAAACTCTGTTCAGTTCAGTTGCTCAGTTGTGTCTGACTCTTTGCGACCCCATGCATTGCAGCACGCCAGGCATCCCTGTCCATCACCAACTCCCAGAGTTTGCTCAAACTCATGTCCATCAAGTTGGTGATGCCATCCAACCATCTCATCCTCTGTCATCCCCTTCTTCTCCTGCCTTTAGTCATTCCCAGAATCAGGGTCTTTTCCAATGAGTCAGTTCTTTGCATCAAGTGGCCAGCGTATTGGAGTTTCAACTTCAGCATCAGTGCTTCCAATGAATACCCAGGACTGATTTCCTTTAGGATGGACTGGTTGGATCTCCTTGCTGTCCAAAGGACTCTCAAGAGTCTTCTCCAACACCACAGTTAAAAAGCATCAATTCTCTGGCTCTCAGCTTGCTTTATTGTCCAGCTCTCACATCCATACATGACTACTGGAAAAACCATAGCTTTGACTAGACTGACCTTTGTCGGCAAAGTAATGTCTCTGCTTTTTAATATGCTATCTAGGTTGGTCATAGTTTTTCTTCCAAGGAGCAAGCATCTTTTAATTTCATGGCTGTAGTCACCATCTACAGTGATTTTGGAGCCCCCAAAATAAAGTCTCATTGTTTCCATTGTTTTCCTATCTATTTCCCATGAAGTGATGGGACCAGATGCCATGATCTTAGTTTTCTGAATGTTGAGCTTTAAACCAGCTTTTTCACTCTCCTCTTTTATGTTCATCAAAAGACTCTTTAATTCTTCTTTGCTTTCTGCCATAAGTGTGGTGTCATCTGCATATCTGAGGTTATTGATATTTCTCCCGGCAATCTTGATTCCAGCTTGTGCTTCATCCAGCCTGGCATTTCACATGATGTACTCTGCATATAAGTTAAATAAGCAGGGTGAAAATATACAGCGTAGATACACTCCTTTTCCAATTTGGAACCAGTCTGTTGTTCCATGTCCAGTTCTAACTGTTGCTTCTTGACCTGCACACAGATTTCTCAAGAGGCAGGTCAGGTGGTCTGGTATTCCCATCTCTTTAAGAATTTCTCACAGTTTGTTGTGATCCACACAGTCAAAGCCTTTGGCGTAGTTCGTAAAGCAGAAATAGACCTTTTTCTGGAACTCTCTTGCTTTTTCTGTGATCCAATGGATGATCCAACGGATCTCCTGTTGGACCACTTCCAATTTACCTTGATTCATAGACCTAACATTCCAGGTTCCTATGTAACATTGTTCTTTACAGCATCTGACTTTGCTTCCATTACCAGGCATATCCACAACTGGGTGTTGTTTTCACTTTGGCTCAGCCTCTTCATTCTTTCCTGAGCTATTTCTCTGCTCTTCTCCAGTAACATATTTGGCACCTACTGACCTGGAGAGTTCATCTTTCAGTGTCCTATCTTTTTACCTTTTCATACTATTCATGGGGTTCTCAAGGCAAGAATACTGAAGTGATTTGCCATTTCCTTCTCCACTGTAAACTCCACTGTAAACTCCACTAAGGTTTATATAACAACAAAGTATCCTGCTTGAGAACTTATTTCTCCTTCTTAAGAACCTTCTGACTAACGTGTTATCTTAAAATGTATATTATGGGAGTGGGTGTAGTAAGATCTTTCTATTGTTAGTTCTAATCCCATTACCTTAAAATGTAAATTGTGGAAGAGGCAAGACTTTCACAACCTTGAGACATTCTTTTAATTTACTGTAATAACCAATTGAAAAACTGAGACTAGCAAGTTGGGCACTCTCTGTCCCCCTTCTGATGTCTGTGTTAGATGCTTTCTCTGTCCCTTTTCACTGTAATAAAACTTCTGCTACACAAGAGACCTGAGCCTGGTCCCTGATCCTGAAGCTAACTCTTCTTCTTTAGAGATTACGGATCATTCACTGTAAGCTATCAATTTCTTAGACTCCAACATGAAAGGCAGGGGCTTTGTTTATAAACTCTATATCCTGCACCTATAGAGTTACACCCTTACACCTGAAAGCCATAAAAATGTTTCACTGTGTGAATCAGAAATTGTGATATTGTTCTGTGTTCCTGGAGGAAGCTGTGCCCTACTTAGCTAAACTTTGACCCTGATTGATAGTTTATCCCAGTCACAACTTGGAATAAGGTTGCTCAAGAGTTACCCTTATGGCCTTGTCACCTTTGTAATATAGGTGTTCTTTTCCTTATGATAAGTATAAATGATTTTTCAAATAAGGTGCTTAAAAATACTATTGCCAGCTGGAGCTGGACCCAAACTGAGGTTCAACTGCTCTTGCTCAGAGTTGGTGGAAATAGTTGCTTTATTCAGGAAGCCAACAACCTGGGGAAATGGTAGACTATCACTCCCCAAGCCATCTCCCAGTTGTCAGTTAGAGAGAAAAGGGGGAAGTTTCAGGAGCGTGCAGAACAGCAGTCAACTCCAGCTATTCTCTGGAAACTGGTATGTGATAATCTGGCCAGTGTCATCTCGATTGTTGTAAGGGCAGTTAATCTTCAGTTCCAGAGTTGGTTTGTCACCTTTTCCTTGAAGTCAGTTCTTGGAATTGTACAAGATGGATAAGCTTATGTCACAGCTATAGTCCAGTCATCATGCAGTTAGCTTTTTCTGTGTGGTGGTGGTTTTAGTATCCTGCAAAAAACAACTCAGGAATAGACATCAGGCACTATTATCTGTGTCCTTCAGAGAGGAACTAAAGATTTTGTGACACTATCACCCAAACCACGAACTGCTTGAGCCTGCTTTTTTGTGACACAGTGAGGCCGGGGAGACTACAGCTTTTCCACAAGTAAGAAACAGGGAACATGGAGTCTTTATTGTACCTGGGAGAGCCCCACAGAGTCCTGTTTCAGTACTACACTGAGTCTTGCTACTGTGAACAAATTCTATTCAAGTTTCCTCTGTGCCTTTCCCCCTTCTGTAAAATGAAAGGCTTGAGTTAGACTTAGTGTCCCCAGCTAGATCATCCCATGGATGAGTACACTCTATTCTCCATCCCAAACTCCAGCAGTGGGGGTGGTTGTGAAAGGGGATAGATCTGCAAATGGCAATTGGACTGGGAGCTGAGACAACAGACCCAGGATTGGGAAAACTGGCCCAAAGAATATAATCTCTGTCCATTCCTGGAGAATAAGAAGTCTACATGAGCTCTGAACATCTAAGTCTCAAAAAAAAATATGCCTTTCTTTTTTCATGGAAGAGCATTTTATTAAATAGAGCAGTGTGTTCACATTAATCCCAAACTCCCAATCTATCCCTATGTCTTTGTCTCTTAATTTGATGATTTGGTCTAATATGACTATCTTGTTCATTCCAAGGTATGTACTTGTAAACTTGTATACATTTATTATCTGACAAGATATAATGGTTAACTTTATGTGTTGACTTGGCTAGGCCATGGTGCCCAGTTTCTTGTTAAGCATTCAGCTAGATGTTGCTATGATGGGATTTTTTTGTTGGTACGCTTTATATAAAGCAGACTAACCTCCATAACATGGCTGGGTCTCATCCAATAAGTTAAAGACCTTAAGTGAAAAAAGACAGAGGTCCTGAGAAGAGAGAATTCTGACTCCAGACTGCCTTTGAACTTGGGTTGCAATGTCAACTCTTCCTTGAGTTTCCAGCCTGCCTGTCTGCCCTGCAAATTTCATGCTTGCTAGTCCCAAAAATTGTGAGCTATTTACTTAAAATAAATCTCTCTCTCTGTCTCCATCTCTCTGTATATGCATAGGTGTACATATATGTACTAGGTTGGCCAAAAGGTTCATTTGAGTTTTTCCATAGCCATTTAACAAAAACAAGCAAATAAAATTTTTGGCCAAACCAATGTGTGTGTGTGTATATCTCCTATTGGTTCTGATTTTATGGAGAACCCTAACTAACACACGAGTATAATAAAACCACATAGTGATGTCATCTCACCAGCAGTTTTTGCACTGGGAAATGAAAACAACAAATTAATGTAAAAATTTCCATATCACAAATTTTATTTTACCTAAACAGAAGTATTTTTGCAATTCAAGTATATGTATAAAGATTCAGTTAACCATAATCAGAAAAAGTAACTATTATAACTAACACCTTCGCAGTATAAGGTGCCTCATCTGTTCTGTTCTCCAGTGAGAAAAATCCACTTTCAGAATCTTCTGCCTCAGTAAATATACTCTAACAAGTTCTTCTCATAAATAACATCCATTCCAGTTGCCTCTTCCCATTGCACAGAATTTACCTTAAAACTTGGAGCCAAAGCATTCAAAGCAAATGAAAGACAGATGAACAAGTGAAGGCATTCTTCTGAGGCCAGTGGGGGATAGGGTCAGAGCAGTGGAAATCTGGCCTCTCCTGAAGCAGCCCATCCATGAGCTGACCAAATGTCAACCATTGAAATATAACATTCCAATAGTGTTTTTAAAAAATCTTATTTAAATATAAGCTGATGAAGCACAAGCTGGAATCAAGATTGCTGAGAGAAATATCAATAACCTCAGATACGCAGATGACACCACCATTATGGCAGAAAGTGAACAACTAAAGAAACTCTTGATAAAAGTAAAGGAGGAGAGTGAAAAAGTTGGCTTAAAGCTCAACATTCGGAAAACTAAGATCATGTCATCTGGTCCCATCATTTCATGGCAAATAGATGGGGAAACAGTGGCTGACTTTATTTTTCTGGGCTCCAAAATCATTGCAGATGGTTGCTGCAGCCATGAAATTAAAATATGCTTGCTCCTCGGAAGAAAAGCTATGACCAAACTAGAAGCATATTAAAAAGCAGAGGCATTACTTTGCTGACAAAGGTCTGTCTAGTCAAATCTATGGTTTTTCCAGTATTTGTGTATGGATGTGAGTTGGACTATAAAGAAAGCTTAGCACGGAAGAATTGATGCTTTTGAACTGTGGTGTTGGAGAAGACTCTTGAGAGTCCCTTGGACTGCAAGGAGATACAATCAGTCAATTCCAAAGGAAATCAGTCCTGAATATTCATTGGAAGGACTGATCCTGAAGTTGAAACTCCAATACTTTGGCCACCTGATGGGAAGAACTGTCTCACTGGAAAAAAACCCTGCTTCTAGGAAAGATTGAAGGTGAGAAGAGAAGGGGATGATAGAGGATGAGATGATTGGATGGCATCACCAACTCAATGAACATGAGTTTGAGCAAGCTCTGGGAGTTGGTGATGGACAGGGAAGCCTGGTGTGTTGCAGTGCATGGGGTCACAAACAGTCAGACATGACTGAGCAACTGAACTGAAACATAAGCTGCATTATTTCTTCTATGAACAGAGCATGTTAAACAATTGTCAAGAGACAAAGAGAGTGTTACTGTCACTTCAGACCCATTTCCATCCCCCTTTTGGAAGAGCAGTGGCTGCTCCTTTTCTCAAGTCTCAGTGTAGTCTTATGAGTCCAGGACAGTGCTGCTGAGTCTTAAGTGCAGGACAGTGCTGCTGAGTGTTAAGTCCAATCCAAGACAATGGTCCCTCAAACAGGTCAGGGGCCTTTCACGATTAAAGAAAAAAGAGTGAAGCCATATACTATATTTCAGCACCTTACAACATGATTCTGCAAACACTAACTTGCTCTCAGCCAAAGTATCTGTTTCGGCAAATAAATCCTATTCGGTACTAAATCATCCCCTACTTCAGCCATGATTCATGTCCTAGAGTACACAGTGCAGTGAAAACAGAAAGTAATCAAAATACCACTGTCTAATTCACAAAGCATTAAAATAGTGTTCTTGATTAATTTGCACTCAGTTCAGTTCAGTCGCTCACTCGTGTCCGACTCTTTGTGACCCCATGAATCGCAGCACCCCAGGCCTCCCTGTCCATCACCAGCTCTCGGAAGTGAAGTGAAGTCACTCAGTTGTGTCTGACTCTTTGCGACCCCATGGACTACAGCATACTATGTTCCTCCATCCATGGGATTTTCCAGGCAGTAGTACTGGAGTGGGTTGCCATTTCCTTCTCCAGAGGAGATCTTCCTGACCCAGGGATCAAACCCAGGTCTCCCACACTGTAGGCAGACTCTTTACCGTCTGAGCCACTGATTAATCTTCAGTTCAGTTCAGTTCAGTTGCTCAGTCGTGTCCGACTCTTTGCTATCCCGTGAATCCTAGGACGCCAGGCCTCCTTGTCCATCACCAACTCCCGGAGTTCACTCAAACTCACGTCCATCAAGTTAGTGATGCCATCCAGACATCTCAACCTCTGTTGTCCCCTTCTCTTCCTGCCCCCAATCCCTCCCAGCAGCAGAGTCTTTTCCAATGAGTCAATTCTTTGCATGAGGTGGCCAAAGTACTGCAGTTTCAGCTTTAGCATCATTCCTTCCAAAGAAATCCCAGGGCCGATCTCCTTCAGAATGGACTGGTTGGATCTCCTTGCAGTCCAAAAGACTCTCAAGAGTCTTCTCCAACACCATAGTTCAAAAGCATCAATTCTTTGGTGCTCAGCCTTCTTCACAGTCCAACTCTCACATCCACACATGACGACAGGAAAAACCATAGCCTTGACGAGACAGACCTAGGTCGGCAAAGTAATGTCTCTGCTTTTGAATATACTATCTAGGTTGGTCATAACTTTTCTTCCAAGGAGTAAGCGTCTTCTAATTTCATGGCTGCAATCACCATCTGCAGTGATTTTGGAGCCCCCTCAAAAAAAAGTCTGACACTGTTTCCACTGTTTGCCCATCCATTTCCCATGAAGGGATGGGACTGGATGCCATGATCTTCGTTTTCTCAATGTTGAGCTTTAAGCCAACTTTTTCGCTTTCCTCTTTCACTTTCATCAAGGGGCTCTTTAGTTCTTCTTCACTTTTTGCCATAAGGGTGGTATCATCTGAATATCTGAGGTTATTGATATTTCTCCCGGCAATCTTGATTCCAGCTTGTATTTCTTCCAGCCCAGCGTTTCTCATGATGTACTCTGCATAGAAGTTAAATAAGCAGGGTGATAATATACAGCCTTGACGTACTCCTTTCCCAATTTGGAACCAGTCTGTTGTTCCATGTCCAGTCTAACTGTTGCTTCTTGACCTGCATACAGATTTCTCAAGAGGCGGGTCAGGTGGTCTGGTATTCCCATCTCTTTAAGAATTTCTCATAATTTGTTGTGATCCACACGGTCAAAATCTTCAATGCAGTCAATAAAGCAGAAGCAGATGTTTTTCTGGAACTCTCTTTCTTTTTCAATGATCCAGTAGATGTTGGCAATTTGATCTCTGGTTTCTCTGCCTTTTCTAAATCCAGCTTGAACATCTAGAAGTTCATGGTTCAAATACTGTTGAAGCCTGGCTTAGAGACTTTTGAGCATTACTTTACTAGTGTATGAAATGACTGCAATTGTGCAGGAGTTTGAGCATTCTTTGGCATTGCCTTTTTTTCGGTTTGGAATGAAAACTGACCTTTTCCTGTCCTGTGGCTGCTGTTGATTTTTCCAAATTTGCTGGCATATTGAGTGCAGCACTTTCACAGCATCATCTTTTAGGATTTGAAATAGCTCAACTGGAATTCCATCACCTCCACTAGCTTTGTTCATAGTGATGCTTCCTAAGGCCCGCTTGACCTTGCATTCCAGGCTGACGGGCTCTAGGTGAGTGATCACAACATTGTGATTATCTGGGTCATGAAGATATTTTTTGTACAGTTCTTCTGTGTATTCTTACCACCTCTTCTTAATGTCTTCTGCTTCTGTTAGGTCCATACTACTTCTGTCCTTTATTTTGCCTATCTTTGCATGAAATGTTTCCCTGGTTTCTCTAATTTTCTTGAAGATACCTCATGTCCAAGGGCAAAGACAAAGCCCTGCAAGATGGCAGGAGGGGCCAAATTGCTTTTAAATTTCAAACCCCATACCTTCCAGAGACACTCAGAGGGCTCAAACAAACCTGTGCACACCAGGACCCAGAGACCCTACAGAGACTTAGACAGAATGATGTTTGAGTGTCTCCTGTGGTACAGGTCAGCAGTGGACTGCTGCAGAGGCACGGGCTCTGGGTGCGGTAGACCTGGATATGGCATAAAGCCTTTTGGAGGAGGTTGCCATTAACCCCACAATAGAGCTGCTAGAACTTACACAGGACTGGGGGAACATACTCTTGGAGGCCACAAACAAAACCTTGTTCACACCAGGACCCAGGAGAAAGGAGCAGTGACCCCACAAGAGACTGACCCAGACTTGTCCCTGAGTGTCCAGGAGTCTCGTGGAGGCGTGGGTTGGTGGTGGCCTGCAACAGGGTTGGGGGCACTGAGTGCAGCAGCGTGTGCATGGGACCTTTTGAAGGAAGTTGCCATTATCTTCATTATCTCTACCATAGTTTGGACTCAGGTCAAATAACAGGGAGGGAAAAACAGCTCCACCCATCAACAGAAAATTGGATTAAAGATTGCATGTACAAGCATTGGGTACTGTTGAGGATCCTTATATTTTACAGGCAGACAACATCTTACCTGAAGTCTTGCATCTCTTATATAAGTTGCCTCCTTCATTTAATAATCTCAAGGGATTCCTCAATAGGAACTTCTCACTGCATTGCTGGCCACCTGTTGTTCTGTAAATCAGTGCACTGTTTCTTTGGGTTCACTTCAGTTCAGTCGTTCAGTCGTGTCCAACTCTGCGACCCCATGAATCGCAGCACGCCAGGCCTCCCTGTCCATCACCATCTCTCGGAGTTCACTCAGACTCACGTCCATCGAGTCCATGATGCCATCCAGCCATCTCATCCTCAGTCCTCCCCTTCTCCTCCTGACCCCAGTCCTTCCCAGCATCAGAGTCTTTTCCAGTGAGTCAACTCTTCACATGAGGTGGCCCAAGTACTGGAGTTTCAGCTTTAGCATCATTCCTTCCAAAGAAATCCCAGGGTTGATCTCCTTTAGAATGGACTAGTTGGATGTCCTTGCAGTCCAAGGTACTCTAAAGAGTCTTCTCCACCACCACAGTTCAAAAGCATCAATTCTTCAGTGCTAAGCTTTCTTCACAGTCCAACTCTCACATCCATACATGATCACTGGAAAAACCATAGCCTTGACGAGACGAACCTTAGTCAGCAAAGTAATGTCTTTGCTTTTGAATATGCTATCTAGCTTGGTCATAACTTTTCTTCCAAGGAGTAAGCGTCTTTTAATTTCATGGCTACAGTCACCATCTACAGTGATTTTGGAGCCCCCAAAACTAAAGTCTGACACTGTTTCCACTGTTTCCCCATCTATTTCCCATGAAGTGATGGGACCGGATGCCATGATCTTCGTTTTCTCAATGTTGAGCTTTAAGCAAACTTTTTCACTCTTCTCTTTTATCTTCATCAAGAGGCCCTTTAGCTCCTCTTCACTTTCTGTGATAAGGGTGGTATCATCTGCATATCTGAGGTTATTGATATTTCTCCAGGCAACCTTGATTTCAGCTTGTGTTTCTTCCAGTCCAGCGTTTCTCGTGATGTACTCTGCATAGAAGTTAAATAAGCAAGGTGACAATATACAGCCTTTACATACTCCTTTTCCTATTTGGAACCAGTCTGTTGTTCCATGTCCAGTTCTAACTGTTGCTTCCTGACCTGCATACAGATTTCTCAAGAGGCAGGTCAGGTGGTCTGGTATTCCCATCTCTGTCAGAATTTTCCACATTTTATTGGGATCCACACAGTCAAAGCCTTTGGCATAGTCAATCAAGCAGAAATAGATGTTTTTCTGGAACTCTTGTTTTTTCCATGATCCAGCAGATGTGGGCAATTTGATCTCTAGTTCCTCTGCCTTTTCTAAAACCAGCTTGAACATCAGGAAGTTCATGGTTCACGTATTGCTGAAGCCTGGCTTGGAGAATTTTGAGCATTACTTTACTAGCATGTGAGATGAGTGCAATTGTGTGGTAGTTTGAGCATTCTTTGGCATTGCTTTTCTTTGGGATTGGAATGAAAACTGACCTTTTCTAGTCCTGTGGCCACTGCTGAATTTTCCAAATTTGCTGGCCTATTGAGGGCAGCACTTTCACAGCATCATCTTTCAGGATTTGAAATAGCTCCACTGGAATTCCATCACCTCTACTAGCTTTGTTCATAGCGATGCTTTCTATGGCCCACTTGACTTCACATTCCAAGATGTCTGGCTCTAGATTAGTGATCACATCATCATGATTATCTGGGTCATGAAGAT
>SJYC01046699.1:0-31665 GCA_006408675.1 Madoqua kirkii | reverse complement strand
ATAAGGGATTTGATTTAGGTCATACCTGAATGGTCTAGCGGTTTTCCCTACTTTCTTCAATTTCAGTCTGAATTTGGTAATAAGGAGTTCATGATCTGAGCCACAGTCAGCTCCCAGTCTTGTTTTTGCTGACTGTATAGAGCTTCTCTATCTTTGGCTGCATAGAATATAATCAATCTGATTTTGGTGTTGACCATCTGGTGCTGTCCATGTGTAGAGTCTTCTCTTGTGTTGTTGGAAGAGGGTGTTTGCTATGACCAGTGCATTTTCTTGGCAAAACTCCGTTAGTCTTTTCTCTGCTTCATTCTGCATTCCAAGGCCAAATTTGCCTGTTACTCCAGGTGTTTCTTGACTTCTTACTTTAGCATTCCAGTCCCTTGTAATGAAAAGGACATCTTTTTTGGGTGTTAGTTCTAAAAGGTCTTGTAGGTCTTCATAAAACCATTCAACTTCAGCTTCTTCAGCATTACTGGTTATTTAAACACTATCTTGAGTCTCTGAAACATGAAAAGTTCACCATATGGTTGGTTCCCTCTCTCTGTTTCTCTTCTCTTTCACTCTCTCTCTCTTATTTTCACTCTCTCTCTCTTATTGAGTGCCTCATTTCCAACTTCCTTTTACATATCTCAGTAAATGATTTAGTCAGTGGTGCTGGTTACTCAAATATACACGTTTGGTAAAATTGTATAGAACTACATATGCATGCCTGAATGCACATACACACTTGCATACATGTTAAGCTGGTGAAATCTGATTAAGGTCACTGCATTGTACAAATATCAGTTTGCTGGCTCAGTTATTGTTCTGAAATTACATAAAATGTTACCAGTAAGGAAAAATGGGTTGATGAAGGGTTATATACAGAACTTCTCTGTTTCATTTTTTTCAGCTTCCTGTGAATCTATAATCATGTAAAGCAAAGTAGGAATATTTTGTATTTATAAGGTGTTTGCCCTACAGTACAGTGTTATTTGAAAGTAGACTTGGATTGATTATAAATGTGTATTGCAAATTCTAGGGCAAATATTTTGAAAAGTTTTTTTTTAAGTCATAATTGATATGCTAATAAAGGAGAGGGCATTAGGCAGTTCTCCAGAGAAACAGAGCCAAGGAGATGTATGTGTGTAACAGGAAATTTATTATGAGAATTGGCTCATGCAAATGAAAACCAAGAATTCCTGTGATCTGCCAGCTGCAAACTGGAGAACCATGAAAGTCAGTGGTATAACTCAGTCTTCGCCAGAGGCCTGAAAAGCGGAGGAGCAGATGGTGTAAGTCCACATCCAAGTCCAAGTGCCCAAGAGCACTGATATCTGAGAACAGGAGAAGATGGATGTCTCAGCTCAAACAGAGAGCAAATTCACCCTTCCTCTAATTTTTTGCTCTGTTTAGGCCTTCAATGGATTGGATGATGCCTACCCATGTTGGAGAGAGTGTGATCTTTACTCAGTCTACTCATTCAAATGCAATCTCTTCCAGAAACACCCTTACAGACACACCTAGAAATAATGTTTTATGAGCTATGTGGGCACCCCCTTTAGCCCAGTAAAGTTGATACATAAAATTAACTGTCAGGGAGGGAAAATAGACTCATATAAAATGCTTAGTTAAAAAAGACAGAAATGGCATGGAAGACAAAATTAGGGGAAAAGTACACCTTTTTGTTACTTACTGATAATAAGTAAGGCAATAAACAGTAACAGATATGGTGGATATTAATCCAGTTATATCAGTAAGCACTCTCAGTGGTCTAAAAACAAAAATTAAAAGTCACAGATCGAAGATATTTGCATCTATGTTTGTTAATGATATTGGCCTGTAATTTTCTTTCTTTTTGGCATCTATCTGCTTTTGGTATACATTTCCATGTGTATACAGATCCCCTGGAGAAGGAAATGGCAACCAACTCCAGTATTCTTGCCTGGAGAATCCCATGGACGGAGGAGCTTCGTGGGCTACAGTCCATGGGTTGCAAAGAGCTGGACACGAATGAGCGACTTCACTTTCCGTGTGTAAAATAGATATCTAGGGAGAATTTGCTGTATAATGCAGGGAGCTCAAATTGGGTGCCCTGAGACTGCTTAGAGGGGTAGGATGGTGTGGGAGATGGAAGGGAGGTTCAAGAGGGAGGGATATACGTATGCCTGTGGCTGACTCATGTTGATGCATGGCAGAAACCAACACAATATTATAAAGCAATTATCCTCCAATTAAAAGTAACTTTTAAAAAAGTCACAGATTGTCAGAGGAGATCAAAAAACAAGACCCAGTTAAATGTTATCTATAAGAAACTCACTAAATTTAAAGATACAGTAGATTAAAAGTAAAAGGATGGATTTGACAATGTTTTTTTTGGATATGACACCAAAAGTACGGAAACAAAAGCAAAAATAGACAAATGAGATGGGATCAAACTAAATGGCTACATGGCAAAGGAAACCACTGAAAAAATGACAAGTCAACCTATAGAATGGGAGAAAATATTTACAAACCCTATCTCTGGTAAGAGGTTAAAATATACAAAACAAATCTAAACAGTTAAAAATTTAAAAATTGTATATCAAAAGTATACAAAACAATTTAAAAATGACAATAGGACCATGCATATTGATAGTTACCTTTAAGTATAAACAGTTTAAATTCTCCAACCAGATGACATAGACTATCTGAATGGATACAAAAGCAAGACCCGTATATATACTGTCTACAGAAGACCCACTTCAAACCTAGGAACACATACAGACTGAAAGTGGGCTGATAGAAAAGGATATTCCATGGAAATAGAGATCAAAAGAAAGTGGATTTTTTTCCAATCTGTCTCCCAGAGTAATGGAAATAAAAGCAAAGGTAAACAAAGGGGACCTAATTAAACTCAAAAACTTTTGCACAGCCAAGAAAACCATAAACACAACAAAAATACAATCCATAGAATGGGAGAAAATATTTGCAAACGATGTGGCTGACAAAAGATTAGTCTCCAAAATTTATAAAGTGGTCATGTGGCTTAATACCATCAAAACAAGCAACCCAATCCAAAAAATGGACAGAAGACCCATATGGACATTTTTCCAAAGAAAACTGCAGATGGCCAAGAGTCACATGAAAAAATGTTCAATATCACTAATTATTAGAGGAATACAAATCAAAACTACAATATCACCTCCCACCAATCAGAATAGCTATCATCAAACAATTCACGAACTATAAATTCTGGAGAAGATTCAGAGAGAAGGGAATCTTCATACACTGTTCACGGGAATGTAAATTGATACAGCCACTGTTGAGAACAGTTTGGATGTTTCTAAAAAAAAACTAAAAATGGAGTTGCCATATGATCCAGCATATCTACTCCTGGACATATACCCAGACAAAACTATAATTAAAAAGGTACATGCACCCCTATGTTCACTGCAGCACTATTTGCAATAACCAAGACATGGAAACAACCTGAGTGTCCATCTACAGATGAATGGATAAAGAATATGGTATATATATACCACATCTTCATTCAATGAAACATTACTCAGCCATTAAAAAGAATGGAAGCAACAACATGAATGGACCTAGAGATAATCAACTAAGTGAAGTAAGTCAGAAAGAGAAAGACAAATACCATATGATATCACTTACATGTGGACTCTAAACTGCAAACAAATGAGCATATCTATGAAACAGAAACAGATTCACAGACACAGAGAGCAGACTTGTGGTTGCCAAAGACAGGGCAGGGAAAGTGTGGGAGTTTGGGATTAGCAGATGCAAACTGTTATATACAGCAGCAGTCCTGCTCCACCAGGTTCCCTGGAGCACAGACTGCCTCACTCTCCACTCTGAATTCCACTCAGTGGCAGAAGGTCAGCAGCTGCAGCAATCACAGGACTAAATCTCTGAGAAAGCAGATGGCAAATGTCCTTGACATTGTTGTTTATCTGGCAATGCTCTTGGCAAGTGAAATTTGTAGTTTATATATATATATAAAGATGGAATGCAATTGAATGTTATTCAGCCATACAAAAGAAGGAAATCTTGCCATTTGCAATAATATGGATGAAAATTAAAGGGCATTATACTAAGTGAAACCAATCAGATAAAGAAATACAAATACTGTATGATCTCACTTATATGTGGAATCTAAAATAAAAAGAAACAAAAAGCAAATTCAGATACAGAGAACTGATTGGTAGTCACCAGAAGCAGGCAGTAAATAGTCAAATATGGAAACTTCCACTTAATAAAATAAATAAGTCACGAAGATGGAGTGTACTGTATGGAGACTATAGATAGTAATACTGCTATATTTGTATATTTATAAGTTGCTAAGACCGTTGATCTTTAAATCTCTTGTCATAAGGAAAAATTGTAACTGTGTGGTGATGGATGTACATAGATTTATTGTGGTGATCATTTTGAAATATATACAAATGTTACCTTACAGAGGTGGACCATAAAGAAGGCTGAGTGCTGAAGAATTGATGCTTTTGAATTGTAGTCCTGGAGAAGACCCTTGAGAGTCCCTTGGACAGCAAGGAGGTCAAACCAGTCAATCCTAAAGGAAACCAACCCTGAATATTCATTGGTAGGACTGATCCTGAAGCTGAACTCCAAGACTTTGGCCACTTGATGCAAACAGCCAGCTCATTGGAAAAGACTGTGATGTAGGAAAGACTGAAAGCAAAAGAAGAGGGTGGCAGTGTATGAGATGGTTAGATAGCATCACTGACTCAATAGAAGTGAATTTGAGCAAACTCCAGGAGATAGTGAAGGACAGGGAAGCCCGGCATCCTGCAGTCCATGGGGTCACAAAGAGTTGGACCCGACTTAGCCTCTGAACAACAACATCTGAAACTAATATCTCAACTTGTTAAAAATATGATGAAATACTAATCCCCCAAAAGAAGGTACCTCTCACCTATAGCTGGGTGTCCCAAAGAAAGAGATTCACATGGACCCACAAAGCAGAGTGTCAGCAACAATCACAACTAATCTTCCCTAATCTTTTACCTCTCTTCCCACTTATCCTTAAATGATTCTTGCAGGATGAATTGTGGAAACCTCACAGCTTCCACTCACCATTATAAGAATATCAAGTTTGGTATCCAGGCTTCTGTTTCCAAGGTTTCTATCTGTAAGCTGCAAGACTGTCCCTGGTTTCCTGAAGAAGGAAGGAAAACATTTCCTCCCTCCCCCATGCCTTATGTACTGTTCGCTGTGCTCAGTCTCACAAAGCTAGCCTTTAAGTCTACTAGATCCTATCAGCCTCAAACCCTTCTCTCCATAGAAACTGGAACCTAGCCTGAGGACCTGTTAAAGACAGCAGGTACCACGGCTACCCTGAATCATCTTCCCCAGCACAAGTCCCCACCCAAAGTCTATGAAGGGACACTACTGGGGGCTGGGGCTGGGGCGGAGTCAAGGATGGGGAACGTGGTGTCTACACCACATTGGTCTAGGTTCAACAGTCAGAAATGTACTTTTTCATCACTACCTGGGCTGAGTTCAGTTCAGTTTAGTCACTCAGTGGTGTCCAGCTCTTTGTGACCCAATGGACTGCAGCATGCCACTCCTCCCTGTCCATCACCAACTCCCAGAGCTTACTCAAACTCATGTCCATTGAGTTGGTGATGCCACCCAACCATCTCATCCTCTGTCGTCCCCTTCTACTCCTGCCTTCAATCTGTCCCAACATCAGGGTCTTTTTCAATGAGTCAGTTCTTCCATCAGGCAGCCAAAGTACTGGAGTTTCAGCTTCAGCATACCTCCTTCCAATGATTACTCAGGACTGATTTCCTTTAGGATGGACTGGTTAGATCTCCTTGCAGTCGAAGGGACTCTCAAGAGTCTTCTCCAACACCACAGTTCAAAAGTATTAGTTCTTCGGTGCTCAACTTTCTTTATAGCTCTACTCTCACATCCATACATGACTACTGGAAAAACCATAGCTTTGACCAGATGGACCTTTGTTGGCAAAATAGTGTCTCTGCTTTTAACGTGCTCTCTAGGTTGGTCACAGCTTTTTTTCCAAGGAGCAAGCATCTTTTAATTTCATGGCTGCAGTCACCATCTGCAGTGATTTTGGAGCCAAAAAAAAAAAAAAAGTCCCTTGCTATTACCATTGTTTCACCATCTATTTGCCATGAAGTGATGGGACCAGATGCCAAGATCTTAGTTTTCTGAATGTTGAGTTTTAAGCCAACTTTTTCATTCTTCTCTTTCACTTTGATCAAAAGGCTCTTTAGCTCTTCTTTGCTTTCTGTCATAAGTGTGGTGTCATCTGCACATCTAAGGTTATTGATATTTCTCCTGGCAATCTTGATTACAGGTTGTGCTTCATCCAGCCTGGAATTACGCATGATGTACTCTGCATATAAGTTAAATAAACAGGGTGACAATATACAGCCTTAATGTACTCCTTCCCCAATTTGGAAACAGTCTGTTGTTGCTTGTCCAGTTCTAATTGTTGCTTCTTGACCTGAATACAGATTTCTCAGGAGACAGGTCAGGTCGTCTGGTATTCCCATCTCTTTCAGAATTTTCCATAGTTTCTTGTGATCCACACAGTCAAAATCTTCAGTGTAGTCAATAAACAGAAGTATATGTTTTTATGGAACTCTCTTGCTTTTTCAGTGATCCAGTGGATGTTGGCAATTTGATCTCTGGTTCTTCTGCCTTTTCTAAACCCAGCTTGAACATCTAGAATTTCACAGTTCACATACTGTTGAAGCGTGGCTTAGAGAATTTTGAGCATTACTTTGCTAGTGTGTGAGATGAGAACAACTGTGTGGTAGTCTGAGCATTCTTTGGCATTGCCTTTCTTTGGAATTGAAATTAAAACTTACTTTTTCCAGTCCTGTGGCCACTACTGAGTTTTCCAAATTTGCTAGCATACTGAGTGCAGCACTTTCACAGCATCATCTTTCAGGATTTGAAATAGCTCAACTGGAATTCCATACCTCCACTAGCTTTGTTCATAGTGATGTTTCCTAAGACCCACTTGACTTCACATTCCAGGATGTCTGGCTCTAGGTGAGTGATCACACCATCATGGTTATCTGGGTCATGAACATATTTTTTGTATAGTTCTTCTGTGTATTCTTGCCACCTTTTCTTAATATCTTCTGCTTCTGTTAGGTCCATACCATTTCTGTCCTTTACTGTACCCATCTTTGCATAAAATGTTCCCTTGGTATCTTGAATTTTCCTGAAGAGACCTCTAGTCTTTCCCATTCTATTGTTTTCCTGTATATCTTTGCACCGATCACTGAGGAAGGCTTTCTTATCTCTCCTTGCTATTCTTTGGAACTCTACATTTAAATGGGTATATCTTTCCTTTTCTCCTTTGCTTTTCACTTCTCTTCTTTTCACAGCTATTTGCAAGGCTTCAGACAACCATTTTGCCTTTTTGCATTTCTTTTTCTTGGGAATGTTCTTGATCACTGTCTTCTGTACAGTGTCACGAATCTTTGTCCATAGTTCTTCAGGCACTCTGTCTATAAGATCTAATTCCTTGAATCTACTTGTCACTTCCACTGTATAATCATAAGGGATTTGATTTAGGTCATCCCTGAATGGTCTAGTGGTTTCCCTAGTTTCTTCAACTTAAATCTGAATTTGGCAATAAGGAGTTCATGAACTGAGCCACACTCAGCTCCTGGTCTTGTTTTGGCTGACTGTATAGAGCTTCTCCATCTTTGGCTGCAAAGAATATAATCAATCTAATTTCAGTATTGACCACCTGATGATAACCATGTATAGAGTTTTCTCTTGTGTTGTTTGTTGAAAGAGAGTGTTCATGGATAGGAGTGATCCCCCATGCTAGGGTATTAGCAAGCCATTCTGTGTCCATATATATTAGGAATGAATCTTAAAACACAATGTGGCTGGAATTTTTTAAAAAGTCATTTACAAATGTATGTAAAGGTACAGTAGATGAAGATGGTGGTATAGAAAGACAAGTGCTCTTCTCCTGTAAGAACTCCAAAATTACAACTCGCTGCTGAACAATCATAATAGGATAATGTTCAGTTCATTTCAGTTCAGTCACTCAGTCATGTCCTACTCTTTGCAACCCCATGAAGTGCAGCATGCCAGGCCTCCCTGTCCATCACCAACTCCCAGAGTTCACTCAGACTCATGTCCATTGAGTCAGTGATACCATTCAGCCATCTCATCCTCTGTCATCCCCTTCTCCTCCTGCCTTCAATCCCTCCCAGCAGAAGAGTTTTTTCCAATGAGTCAACTCTTCGCATGAGGTGGCCAAAGTACTGGAGCTTCAGCTTTAGCATCATTCCTTCCAAAGAACACCCAGGACTGATCTCCTTTAGAATGGACTGGTTGGATCTCCTTGCAGTCCAAGGGACTCCCAAGAGTCTTCTCCAACACCACAGTTCAAAAGCATCAATTCTTCGGTGCTCAGCCTTCTGCACAGTCCAACTTTCACATCCATACATGACTACTGGAAAAACCATACCCTTGACTAGACGGATCTTTGTTGGCAAAGTAACGTCTCTGCTTTTGAATATGCTATCTAGGTGGGTCATAACTTTCCTTCCAAGGAGCAAGCGTCTTTTAATTTCATGGCTGCAGTCACCATCTGTAGTGATTTTGGAGCCCCCAAAATAAAGTCTGACACTGTTTGCCCATCTATTTCCCATGAAGTGATGGGACCAGATGCCATGATCTTTATTTTCTGAATGTTGAGCTTTAAACCAGCTTTTTCACTCTCCTCTTTCACTTTCATTAAGAGGCTTTTTAGTTCCTCTTCATTTTCTGCCGTAAGGGTGGTGTCATCTGCATATCTGAGGTGATTGATACTTCTCCCAGCCATCTTGATTCCAGCTTGTGCTTCTTCCAGCCCAGCATTTCTCATGATGTACTCTGCATATAAGCTAAATAAGCAGGGTGACAATATACAGCCCTGATGTACTCCTTTTCCCATTTGGAACCAGTCTGTTGTTCCATGTCCAGTTCTAACTGTTGCTTCCTGACCTGCATATAGGTTTCTCAAGAGGCAAGTCAGGTGGTCTTGTATTGGATCCCACCTAATAAAGATACCTCATATCCAAGGGCAAAGAAAAAGCCTCAGCAAAATGGTAGGAGGGATGAAATCACATTTAGAATCAAAACCTCTACTCACCAGAGGTGTTTGGAGGCCTCAAGGAAGCCTTGTGCAAACCAAGACCCAGAGACCCCACAGAGACTAAACCAAAACTATATTTGAATATCTCCAGTGGAGGTGCAGATCAGCAGTGGTCTGCTGCAGGGGCAGAGGCTCTGGATCCAGTAGACCTAGATATGGCATAAGCTCTTTTGGAGGAGGTTTCCATTAACCCCACAATAGAGCTGCCAGAACTTACACAGGACTGGGAAAATAGACTCTTGGAGGGCACAAACAAAACTTTGTGCACACCAGGCCCAGGAGAAAGGAGCAGTGATCCCACAAGAAACTGACCCAGACTTGCCCCCGAGTGTCCAGAAGTCTCCAGCAGAGGCATGGGTTGGCGGTGGCCTGGTGCAGGGTCAGGTGCACTCAGTGCAACAGTGTGCGCATGGGATGGTCTGAAGGATGTTGCCATTATCTGCACTGCCTCCACCATAGTTTGGCCTCAGGTCAAACACCAGGGAGGGAACACAGCCCCACCCATCAATAGAAAATTGGATTAAAGATTTACTGAGCATGGCCCAGCCCATCAGAATAAGACCTCACAATTACACTCATCTCGCACACTAGTGAAGTAATGCTCAAAATTCTCCAAGCCAGGCTTCAACAATACGTGAACCATGAACTTCCTGATGTTCAAGCTGGTTTTAGAAAAGGCAGAGGAACCAGAGATCAAATTGCCAACATCTGCTGGATCATGGAAAAAGCAAGAGAGTTCCAGAAAAACATCTATTTCTGCTTGATTGACTATGCCAAAGCCTTTGACTGTGTGGATCCCAATAAACTGTGGAAAATTCAGAAAGAGATGGGAATACTAGACCACCTGACCTGCCTGTTGAGAAATCTGTATGCAGGCCAGGAAGCAACAGTTAGAACTGGACATGGAACAACAGACTGGTTCCAAATAGGAAAAGGAGTGCGTCAAGGCTGTATATTGTCACCCTGCTTATTTAACTTCTATGCAGAGTACATCATGAGAAATGCTGGACTGGAAGAAACACAAGCTGGAATAAAGATTGCTGGGAGAAATATCAATCACCTCAGATGTGCAGATGACACCACCCTAATGGCAGAAAATGAAGAGGAACTAAAAAGCCTCTTGATGAATGCTGGACTGGAAGAAACACAAGCTGGAATAAAGATTGCTGGGAGAAATATCAATCACCTCAGATGTGCAGATGACACCACCCTAATGGCAGAAAATGAAGAGGAACTAAAAAGCCTCTTGATGAAAGTGAAAGAAGAGAGTGAAAAAGTTGGCTTAAAGCTCAACATTCAGAAAAAAAACTAAGATCATGGCATCCAGTCCCATCACTTCATGGGAAATAGATAGGGAAACAGTGGAAACAGTGTCAGACTTTATTTTGAGGGCTCCAAAATCACTGCAGATGGTGACTGCAGCCATGAAATTAGAAGACGCTTACTCCTTGGAAGAAAAGTTATGACCAATCTAGATAGTATATTCAAAAGCAGAGACATTACTTTGCCGACTAAGGTCCGTCTAGTCAAGGCTATGGTTTTTTCTGTGGTCATGTATGGATGTGAGAGTTGGGCTGTGAATAAAGCTGAGTACCAAAGTATTGATGCTTTTGATCTGTGGTGTTGGAGAAGACTCTTGAGAGTCCCTTGGACTGCAAGGAGATCCAACCAGTCCATTCTGAAGGAGATCAGCCCTGGGATTTCTTTGGAAGAAATGATGCTAAAGCTGAAACTGCAGTACTTTGGCCACCTCATGTGAAGAGTTGACTCATTGGAAAAGACTCTGATGCTAGGAGGGATTGGGGGCAGGAGGAGAAGGGGACAACCGAGGATGAGATGGCTGGATGGCATCACTGACTCAATGGACGTGAGTCTGAGTAAACTCCGGGAGTTGGTGATGGACAGGGAGGCCTGGCATGCTGCAGTTCATGGGGTCTCAAAGAGTCGAACTGAGAGACTGAACTGAACTGTGGGCAAAAATCCCTTAGAAGAATTGGAGTAGCCATCATAGTCAACCAAAGAGTCTGGCATGCAGTATTTGGATGCAATCTCAAAAACAACTAAATGATCTCTCTTCATTTCCAAGGCAAACCATTCAATATCACAGTAATCCAATTCTATGCGCCAACCAGTAATGCTGCCTAAGGTGAAGTTGAACAGTTCTATGAAGACCTACAAGACCCTCTAGAACTAACACCCAAAAAAGATATCCTTTTCATTATAGGTGACTGGAATGCAAAAGTAGGAGATACCTAGAGTAACAGGAAAATTTGGCCTTGAACTACAAAACGAAGCAGGTCAAAGGCTAACAGAGTTTTCCACGAGAACACACTGGTCATAGCAAACCTGGGCTGAGGTAGCCCAGAAACCTGGGTATTCAGAGGGTAAAGCTGATGACCACACTTTTTCTTTCCAACAGAGGCATTTTTGCTGAATCCAATGCATCTAAGGTAAAACTATAGTGATATAGTGAAGTCACTCGGTCGTGTTTGACTCTTTGCAACTCCATAGACTGTAGCCTACCAGGTTTCTCTGTCCATGGCATTTTCCAGGCAATAGTACTAAGTGGGTTGCCATTTCCTTCTCCAAGGGATCTTGTCTATCAGAGAATTCCTTTTAAAAAAAAAGGCGGGGGGGTGGGGAGGGAGGACTTTTCTTATTACATTTTGGGTCTTCTGTTGAAGGTATCCATGGATAAGTCAGCACTGCCCTCTACTGGATAATCTGTGTTTACCACTCTACTGTGTCTTGTGTTTAAATCGCTCTGTCTGTCTTGACTCTGACGCCTGGACGGTAGCTCTCACCAGCTTTTCTGTCCATGAGGATTCTTCATGCAAGAACACTGGAGTGGGTTGCCATGCCCTCCTCCAGCGGATATTCCCATCGGGGTTTGGGGTTCTGGGTGTGCAGTTTGCAGTTCAGGTTCGGGGTTTTGGGGTTTGGGGTTCAGAGTTCGGGATTTGGGTTGGGGGTTGGGGTTGGAGGTATGGGTTAGGGGTTTGGGGTTCATCTTTGGGGTTTGGGATTCAGGTTTGGGTTAGGGGCTTGGGTTCATGTTCGAGTTTAGGGTTAGAGGTTTGGGTTAGGCATTTGGGGTTTGGGATTTGGATTCGGGGTTTGGAGTTCTGAGTTAGGGATTTGTGGTTCAGGTTCGGAATGTGGGGGTTTGGATTTGAGGTTTGGAGCTTGGGGTTCAGGTTTATGGTTTGGGGTTCAAGTTAGGAATTTGGGGTTCAGTGTTTGGGTATGCGTATGGGTTAGTGGTTTGAGGTTTGGGGTTCGGGTTAGCTGTTAGGGGTTCGGGTTCGAGTTTGTCAGGGAAGGCAAGGGCAACTGGATGTCTTCTCCAGCGGTTGCTTGGCCAAACAGACCCAGTGCTGCAGAAAGAGCAACAGGCTCCCAAGGGCCCTGGGTGGGGTGTCCAAAGCCACACCAGGAGAGTGGGACTATGTTTGCCCCAGAAATGGCCTGACAAATATTGGTTCCCTACTGCTCTCCTAGCCAGCAAAGAAGCGTGCAGGAGGTTTGGCCCGCCTCTGCAAATCTGGGCTCCAGCACACAGCGCCAGCTCAGGGGAACCAGCACTGGGCCCTGATATCCAGGAGGGGCGCTGGGGCCCCTGCCTGGAAGCCAAGTGCACCGCCTGTCTCTTATACACATCTAGAGAGAAAAAGATGGGGTCAAAGTTGGAGATGAGGACAGTGGTGAAGGGGAGTGTTAGGATGGAGGGAGACCTCAAACGGCTCCTTGTAGGCCCACAGCTGGCAGCCGGGCATCCAGAACCCGTACCGGGGCACCGTGGTGTGGATGGTACCTGAGAATGTGGACATCTCTGTGACCCTGTACCGGGTGAGTCTCTAGCCCTCCAGCCCAGAGGGGCAGTGAGCGAGTGATTGCAACCCCAGGGGCCACGGGAGATGGGTTATCCATCCAAATAGAAAAGAACAGAGGGGAGAGACCAAGAATCATGGCAGGGGGCCTACTCAGCCTCAGTGGCCCAGGAAGTCTCCTTGGAGGAGGTGGCATTTACCCATCACATGAGGGAGAGCTGGGATCAGGAGGAGCTGGGGAGCATACCTGCCAGGAGGAACCAGCCTGTCTGAAGGCCTCAAACAAACCTCCTGAACTAGCGCAGGCTCTCCTCCCTGCCCTGCCCCCAACCCAGCAGCCCTGTACTCACTGGTGCCCCTCTTCCCCAGGACCCCCATGTGGATCAGTATGAGGCCAAAGAGTGGACATTCATCATTGAGAATGTGAGTGGCTGGGGTAGGCGGGAGCCTGGGTTCTCGGGGACTCCGGGGCGGCACTGATGCTCCTTCCCCTGCCCGCAGGAGTCCAAGGGGCAGCGAAAGGTGCTGGCCACGGCTGAGGTGGACCTGGCCCGCCACGCAGGGCCCGTGCCAACCCAGGTCCCACTGCGGCTGCGGCTGAAGCCCAAGTCAGTGAAGGTGGTACAGGCCGAGCTAAGCCTCACTCTGTCCGGGGTGCTGCTGCGGGAGGGCCGTGCCACGTGAGTGCCTGCCTGCCCTCTTGGGTCCTAGTCCACAACCTCTGACGCCAGCCCTCACCCCTGGTCTCCGATCCGCAGGGATGATGACATGCAGAGCCTTGCAAGCCTCATGAGCATGAAACCTAGTGACGTGGGCAACTTGGATGACTTTGCCGAGAGCGACGAGGAGGAAGCCAATGGTCCAGGAGCCCTGGAGGCACGGGCACGTGTCCCCCAGCCAGGTGGGCTCCCAGCTGGAGGTTGAGATCACCAAGACCTCGAGAGGGTGGGGGATCACCCAGGCCCAAAATCCTCTTGCTGTTTTGGGGCACAGCCAGTGGAGGGAGCTCACTGCTGCCAGGGCTCCCAGCCTGCCCAGGAGCCCTGAGTGTCCTGCAAGATGGGTTCCCAGTGCCCCACCCCGTGCCCCTGACTCTCTCCTTGCCCTGAGTGTGCACCTGCCCACAAAGGTGCCGGGAGACAGCTGGGCCAAAAGCGCAGAGTGGTCTGCGGTCTGGGCTCACCACACAACCTCGTCCCTCTCTTTTGGTTGTTAAGGCTTTTTTATTTTTCTGTCTGTCCATCTCTCTCTCTTTTTCTCTGCATCTGTGGGCCTGTCTCTTCTCCTAGGCCGGGGCGGTGCCCTGAGGCTGGGGCATTTCCCAGGTAGGCCCAGCATTCTAGTTGGGGGAAGGGGATTCAGCCTGCAGGGCCCTTCCTGGCGCTGACCGTGCCCCCAATGCCCCACCCCCAGAGACCCCTCGGGAGCTGAAGACACTTTGTGAGGAGGAGGAAGAGGGCCGACTGTGGCCCCAGCAGGCAGGTGAGGCCCAGGCTGGGGTTGGGGTGGGCCCAGGGTGGGCCCAGGGCTGGGGGACTGTGACTTCCAGTCCCAGGTCCCAAGCCTCAGCATCCTCTCCCTTCCTCCTCCATGCAGCTGCCAGCCCTTCTAGTGCTGAGGATACCAGCCCAGCCCCTGTGAGTGCCCCTGTGCCCCCAGCCAGGGCCTCCCGGGGCCAGGGCTCAGAACCAGCTACTGTAGCAGGGGGCCAGGTGGGGCTCAAGGCCTCAAGGCCCCCCGGAACCCTGCCAGAGACAAGGTGAGCTTTGGGATCAGCTCCAGCCCCTCTCCCCCGTCTGCTCTTCAGAAGTTGTACACCCTGCGCCAACCTGCCTTTCCAGGGTCCCAGGAGTCTAGCAGGTGGGGAGGGGGGCCGGGGGGGCCACTGAGCTCCTGCAGTGCATCCTTCTCTGCCCTCTCCGCAGGTCCTCAAGACAGCCAGGCCAGGACGTGGCCCCCACTCCAGCCCCTTGGCTCCAGAAAGGCTCTGATGCCCCCTGGCCCCCAGTCCACCAAGGAGAGGATGAGGCCCCCAAAGCCTCCAGGGCTCCCCCGGCAGGAGTGGATTCTGCTGTGGAGACCCAGGCTCGGGCAAGCCCTCAGGAAGGGACAGAGGCCCAGGGAGCTGGGCTGGGCCTAGGCATTGAGAACAGAGACTCAAGCAACTCTTCGGAAGGGCAGAAACCCAAGGTTGAGGAGGGGGCCGCTGGAGACAGGGCAGAGGCTAGTGGGGTGGAGACTGGGCATGGGCCAGGAGTCAGAGAGGTGAACAGTCAGAGGTCAGTGGTCAGAGCTGGGGAGGCTGAAGAGAGTTTAGAGATCAGTCACGTGGATGCGGAGCAGAGGTCAAAGGTGAAACCTGTGGACACTAAGGGACCAGAGGCACAGAAGTGGCATCTGAGGCAAGATTCAAGGGGACTCCGGAGGCTCCTCCAAGGGGCTCTCAGGGGAGGATAGGGGTCAAGACCAGGGATGAAGCTCCCACAGTCCTGAGCCCAATGCCAGCAGAGCGTGCAGGGCATTCCGGGCATCTCGGTGACCTCCAGGCGGCCAGGGCAGCTGCAGGCCGGGAGAGAGAATGTGCAGAGGTGAGGGGCGGAGCCCCTGGTGTTGGGGGGACAGGCCTGGAGCAGGGGCCCTCTGCTGGAGCACCAAGCGCTGGGCCCCAGGTGAGCCGGTATGAGGGGCCCCCAACAGCAGCTGAACAAGGGGTGATGTCCAGGGATCTGAGGGTCTGGGAGGTAGAAACTGGGGATCTGAGGGTCCTGGGAACAGAGCCTGGGGTGGCAAAGTCAGAGTTATTGGGGACCCAGGAGATCTCAGGGTCCCCAGAGATAGTGTCTAAGGCAGCAGAAGTGAAGACCTTGGGGGCCCAGGAGACAGAGGCAGTGAGATCAGGAGTCCTGGAGTCAGAGACTGCTGAGATGGCAAAGTCTGAGGATCTAGGGACCCAGAAAACAGGGGCAAGCATTTCAGGGGTCTCAGGGACAGAGGGTGGGACGGCAGATTGTAAGGCACTGGGGACCCAGGAAATAGAGGCTGGGGGCTCACGAGTTCTGGGGACAAAGACTGGGATGTCGGAAACTGAGATATTAGGGACCCAGGAGATATCTGGGTGCTCAGGGATACTGAGAAGGGAAGCTGAGACAGCAGAGTCTGAAATACTTGGGGCCCAGGACACAAAAGTGGGGTGTTCAGGGGTCTCAGAGATAAAATCCAAGTTAACAGGGAGCCAGGAGACAGAGGTAGGGAGTTCAGGGGTCCCAGGGATAGAGACTGAGGTAGCAGAAGTTGAGATACTGGAGATCCAGGAGATCGAAGCTGGGGGTTCAGGGGCCCCAGAGATAGAGACTGAGGCCCTGAGGACCCGGGAGACAGAGGCGGGGGGCCTAGGGGCCCCAGAGATGGAGACTGAGGCCCTGAGGACCCGGGAGACAGAGGCAGGGGGCCTAGGGCCCCCAGAGATGGAGACTGAGGCCCTGAGGACCCAGGAGACAGAGGCGGGGGGCCTAGGGCCCCCAGAGATGGAGACTGAGGCCCTGAGGACCCGGGAGACAGAGGCAGGGGGCCTAGGGCCCCCAGAGATGGAGACTGAGGCCCTGAGGACCCGGGAGACAGAGGCAGGGGGCCTAGGGCCCCCAGAGATGGAGACTGAGGCCCTGAGGACCCGGGAGACAGAGGCAGGGGGCCTAGGGCCCCCAGAGATGGAGACTGAGGCCCTGAGGACCCAGGAGACAGAGGCGGGGGGCCTAGGGCCCCCAGAGATGGAGACTGAGGCCCTGAGGACCCGGGAGACAGAGGCGGGGGGCCTAGGGCCCCCAGAGATGGAGACTGAGGCCCTGAGGACCCGGGAGACAGAGGCGGGGGGCCTAGGGCCCCCAGAGATGGAGACTGAGGCCCTGAGGACCCGGGAGACAGAGGCGGGGGGCCTAGGGCCCCCAGAGATGGAGACTGAGGCCCTGAGGACCCGGGAGACAGAGGCGGGGGGCCTAGGGCCCCCAGAGATGGAGACTGAGGCCCTGAGGACCCGGGAGACAGAGGCGGGGGGCCTAGGGCCCCCAGAGATGGAGACTGAGGCCCTGAGGACCCGGGAGACAGAGGCGGGGGGCCTAGGGCCCCCAGAGATGGAGACTGAGGCCCTGAGGACCCGGGAGACAGAGGCGGGGGGCCTAGGGCCCCCAGAGATGGAGACTGAGGCCCTGAGGACCCGGGAGACAGAGGCGGGGGGCCTAGGGCCCCCAGAGATGGAGACTGAGGCCCTGAGGACCCGGGAGACAGAGGCGGGGGGCCTAGGGCCCCCAGAGATGGAGACTGAGGCCCTGAGGACCCGGGAGACAGAGGCGGGGGGCCTAGGGCCCCCAGAGATGGAGACTGAGGCCCTGAGGACCCGGGAGACAGAGGCGGGGGGCCTAGGGCCCCCAGAGATGGAGACTGAGGCCCTGAGGACCCGGGAGACAGAGGCGGGGGGCCTAGGGCCCCCAGAGATGGAGACTGAGGCCCTGAGGACCCGGGAGACAGAGGCGGGGGGCCTAGGGCCCCCAGAGATGGAGACTGAGGCCCTGAGGACCCGGGAGACAGAGGCGGGGGGCCTAGGGCCCCCAGAGATGGAGACTGAGGCCCTGAGGACCCGGGAGACAGAGGCGGGGGGCCGAGGGCCCCCAGAGATGGAGACTGAGGCCTTGAGGACCCGGGAGACAGAGGCGGGGGGCTCAGGGTTCTCAGGGTCAGAGGCTGGAATGGCAGAGGCTGAGGGACTAGGGAATCAACAGACAGAAACTACAGTTTTAGAGGCTGAAAAGGGAAAGGCTTGGACTTCCGAGGTCCAGGAGGCAGAGACTGGACTTGGGGAGACCCTCAAATATGAGGCTTTAGGGGTCCCAGTCATAAAGCATGAAGTTTTAGAGTCCCAGGAAACAGAGGCAGAAACTACAGTTTCAAGGGGTCAGGAGGCGGAGACTGGGATTTGGGGGGTTTCAGAGGCCAAGTCTGGGGCTTGGGGGGCCAAGGAAGCAGAGATGGAAGTTTCAGGGGCTTCAGAGGACCCATCTGGTATTTTTGAGGCTCAGGAAGCAGAGGCTGGGGTCTCAGGAGCCGAGAAGGGAAAAGAAGCTGAGGGAAACCTCCCAGAGGCAAGCCTGCTGGAGGTGCAGGTGGCCAGTGGGGCAGGGGCTGAGGTGTCCAGGCCCTCCGGGGCCTCTTCCCCAGAGGAGCCTGAAGAGGACAGAAGGCTGCCGGGCAGCCAGGTAGGGATGGGGGCCGCCGAGGGCCCAGTCTGCTGCTTCCCACTAACCTGGGCTGAGCGAACGGTGGCTCTGCATGGACCCACCTGGCTGACTGGGGTGGGGTGGGACAGGGGCTCAGCTTCCAGGAGCCCCTCGCCCCCTCCCCTCTCAGGATGCCCTGGCTCCCCTACCCTGTCTTCCATGGGCTGCATGGAGTAGGACCCTTACCCCCTCAAAGCTGATTTTCTGGGCTGACCCGGAGGTGTGGCTGCTAGTGACTTCTGTTCTTGCCTGGGGGTCACTGACCTTTTTGGTGACCTTGATAGATAACCCTGGAGCTGGAAACCCCTTTGCCTGATGCTAAGGCCCTGGCCAGTGGTGACCCCTGCGTGACCCCTGCAGACCCAGAGCTGGAGCTGTTTTGTGCCCAAGGGACAGAGGGCCAGGTCCCACGTCCACATTCTCTGAGCCCATCCCTGTGTCCCCAGGCACCACCTGCCCAGGTCAGCCTCAGCCATTCCCTGCTGGAGTGGTGCCAGGAAGTCACTGCCGGCTACCGCGGCGTGCGCATCACCAACTTCACCACGTCCTGGCGCAACGGTTTGGCCTTCTGTGCCATCCTGCACCGATTCTACCCAGACAAGATGTGAGCGGCTGGAGCGGGTGGCAGTGAATGGGAAAGCCTGCCGAGGAGGGGAGGGTGGCAGGAATCCAGCCTCTGATCAGTGCTCTCCCTACAGAGACTTTGCCTCCCTTGATCCCCTGAACATCAAACAGAACAACAAGCAGGTGAGAAGGGGCAAGGCTGGTGCTTGGAGGGAAGAAGGGTCCCGGGCCAGGCCCAAGCTGAGGTCTGGGATCCTGTCTGTGTGCAGGAGAGTAACCTGTGGGCTTCAGGACCCCAGCACTGGCTTTTGGAAGTTCTGCCACTTATTACCCTTTTGGTCTTTATAAACTGTTCGTTTATCTGAGTTCAGTTATGTTTGTTTTTTAAGCATATTCCCACCAGATGGTTTTCCCTGAAACTACCCTTTTGGTGTGCTGTTGCTGGGTAACGCGGGGGCGGATCCTGTTGCTAGATTTCTCCCAATAGGAGGGCGAGGGCGCTGCGGGCAAACCCGGGTGTGCCAGTCGCGGGGACACCCGCGGCGGGCCGGGGCCGGGCGGCCGCGTCGCTGGGTAACCCTCCCGCATGCTCCCTAGGCCTTCGATGGCTTCGCGGCCCTGGGCGTGTCGCGGCTGCTGGAGCCGGCGGACATGGTGCTGCTGTCAGTGCCCGACAAGCTGATCGTCATGACCTACCTGTGCCAGATCCGCGCCTTCTGCACGGGGCAGGAACTGCAGCTGGTGCAGCTGGAGGGCAGTGGCGGCGCGGGCACGTACCGCGTGGCCAGCGCCCAGCCGAGCCCGCCCGACGACCTGGACGCCGGAGGCCTGGCGCAGCGGCTGCGCGAGCACCGGGCCGGGCGCCCCAGCAGCCCCAAGAGGCCGCGACCCGCGTGGACAGGGCGGCCCCCGAGGCGGCCTCCAAGGACCGCGGGGCCGTAGCCGCCCAGGAGGCGCGCTCCGCCGAGGCCCCGGCCGACGGCCCCGGAGCCCGGGCGTCCGTGCCCCCGGCAGAGGGGCTGGTGAACGGGGTGGGGGCGCCGGGCGCCGCGGGCGGCGTGAGGCTGCGGCGGCCGTCGGTCAACGCTGAGGCCGGGCCAGTGCCCCCGCCCCGCGCGCACGGCTCCTTCTCGCACGTGCGCGACGCCGACCTGCTGAAGAAGAGGCGCTCGCGGCTCCGGAACAGCAGCTCCTTCTCTGGGGACGAGCCCGACTCCGGAGCGGCGGCGGTGAGTGCCCTCCAGCGGCGCGGGGGAGAGGGGCGCCCTGCCTCTGCTGGACGCCGAGGCACCGGTGCCACGGAGGAGTCTCCTGCGAGCTCCTCGCCAGGCGCGCCCTTGCCCAAGGCCTGCCCGGCCCGGAGCCCTGACTTCTGCTGCCAGCCTTGGGATGGCACTCAGTGGAGTCAGGCTGTAATAGGAGGTTCCCAGAAGGCTCCGAGAGTCAGCCCTCGGCGCAGGCTCTTCATCAGCTGTCAAGTGGGCTGGGGCATTTCTTTGGCTGGAGGTGCCCACCACCTGGGCACCTACAGGTGCCCAGACCTGTAGGCTGGGAACAGAGTTTCTGTATTCAAGGGAGCTCTCCAGGGCCTCCCTGCTCCAAGACTCTCCGACTTGGATCTTTAACTCCAGATGCTGGAGACCAGTTTCCTCTCTATTCTGATGGGGGAGAGTTGGGGATGGGAGACCCTGGTGGGTGCCTATGTTGCCCCCATCCCTTGCAGGTCTCAGGTCAGTTTCCCAGGGTGTCTTGCAGTGGTGGTTTAGTTGATCAGTTGTGTCTGATTCTGTTACCCCATGGACTGTAACCCCCGCCAGACTCCTCTGTCCATGAGATTTCCTAGGCAAGATTACTGGAGTGGGTTGCCATTCCCTTTCCAGGGATCTTCTCAACTTGGGGATGGAACTCGGGTCTCCTGCCTTGCAGGAGGATTCTTTACCAACTGAGCCACCAGAGAGTCTTGTGGTCACTACACTAACTGGGAGACTGTTCCAGAGGGGTCAAGGGTTTGCTCAGGGACTCACAGCTGCCAACGTCCAGGCCCTGGACTCTCCAGAAGCACCATCCTGGACAGCAGGGGCAGCTCTGTCAGGCTGCTTCAAGCCTTCGGCTGCCCAGGGAGGACCCCTGAGTTCTAAGGAAAGGAGGGAACAAACTGGGAAAGGCTTTTTGGAAGAAGCAGCCACTTGAGCCAGGCTAATAAAATGGGCAGCTTTTCCCAGGTGAAGAATCCAAGGGGTGGTTCTCAAGAGGTGGGACCTCACAAATAAACATGTGGTTGCAGGAAAGCTTGGGTCTTACTTAGGGAACTGCCGGTCACTTCCCATAAGGTCAAGGTCACCTCCCGAGGGCAGTGATGAGGCTGGCTTGCAGAGCAGGAGCCCTGAGTGGGGGGTCGGAGGAGCAGCATTGACTCTATGAACGAGAAACAGGGAGAGCATCAGAGACACCGAGAGGAGCTGTGCTGGACAGCTATCCTGGGCTGTGTTGGCCGGTGGCCAAAGCCCCCTCAATGTGCGTCAATGGCTCTTTATATCTTAAAAGGGAAGGCTCTATTACATTGTACTTGAGAGATGAAAAACTCCTGTTGTATTTGGACACAATTATTCTTATTAAAATACACATCCATGAGCAGTGGAAAAAGAAAAAAGGAAAGCTCGATTTTTCTGGGCCCAAGTCCCAGTGTCTGGTCCTTCCAAGCCAGGGCCCCCCTCCAGCCCTTGTCCCACAGGAGATATTTGACTCTTGGGGCTGCGGGGGGCCCGCTTCCTTCTTGGCCACTCCCATCCCCCACCTCGTGCATGCTGTAGAGGAGGTAGGGCCTGCCCCTGGATAGGATGAAGTCAGGCGGCTTGAAGCTGGGGCGAGGCTGAAGCCAGCAGGCCCAAGTGCCTCTGGTATGGCTCTACAAGGGCTTTCTGGAGGAGGGGGCCACACAGGAGGCTGTAGAAAGGGGAATTTGGGTCAGACGTGAGGAAGTGTTGGAATTCCCATCAGAGCAGCTGTGAGTAAGCTCAGTTGCTGCTGAGGTTGGGGTTTCTCCACTTTCCCGCCTCTGCCTGCCCTGTTGGTTGAGCACTTGCTTCCTTCCTGGCCTGCCCCGCCTCCACAACCCCTCATCAACTCCTCACCGACTCCTACAGTGCCCCTCCTGGGGGGCAACCGTTTCCCCGTTTTGCAAGTAGGAATGTCCAGGCTCAGGGATGTAAAGTGTAAAGGGAGTTGGTCCCGGGTGTGAACCCCCAGGTCCACTGAAACGGAACTCTCCAATGGTGCCCTCTACTGGGCCCAGCAATCTGCACTGGCTGCGTGACCTTGGACAAGCCACATCTGTGCTCTTTTCCTGAAGATGAGAATCAAAGACATGAAAGGTTTTTTGCAAAGTGGTTTTGAGGGACCACTGCAGGGTGTTGTAAAAAAAAAGTGGTGGGGGGCTGTGTTCTTTCCTCACATGCCTGCCTGGAGCCCTGCAATCCCCCTGGGGCTTGTATGTCCTTTACGTACAAGGACACAAACAGGCCTGGTAGGTATGACTGGCCCAGAGGCAGACAGCAAATTGGTGGCCAAGTTTGGAAACAGACTGTTGGATTTGACAGTGGGGCCCAAGCCAGGCCCTGTTTGAGTGTCATCTCAGACCCTTAGTTTCCTCATCTGTAAAATGGGGAAGGTAAGGGTCCCTGCCCCACAGTGCTGATGGGAAGATGAAATGATTCAGGGCTCCCACCGCATCCAACACACACATAGATGCTTGATGCCCATCTCGCCATTACTGGTACACGCTGCGCCCTGAGTGTGTCCTCTGGACCCCAGCCTCTGCCTAAGGAGACAGGAGTAGCCAGCAGCCATGGCGGGGTGGGAGTGGGGTTGGAGCTGTAATGGGAGAGGCCCTGGGGCCATGGTGAGGATTGAGGAGGCTTCAGGAGGCATGAAAGTCAGGGAGGGAGGAAGAAGGCGAGTGAAGGAGCTTCTGGAGGAGGTGGGGCTGAGTTGGGTCATGAAGGGCAAGTTGCCATCCAGCCGCGCGAGAGAGGCTGCTCCAGGCTGAGGAAATGATTTGGGGAAGCGAAAGTCCCCCCCTGGGGCCGGAGGGTGGCGTCTGGATGGGGTCCGGGGCAGTAGGAGTTACTGTTGGAACTGCCAACAGGCCTTGGCAGTGAGACTGAGGACTGAGAAGACAAGCGAGGACACTGACACTGTCGGGGTGAAGGTTTAGGGGGACCCCCCTCAGTTGTGGCCCGAGAGTAAAGTCAGCAGGCAGGGCGTGCGGCAGGGAGGGGGCGGCTGGTGAAGAGGCTGCCACCTGCCCAGACCAGAAAGGATGTCCATGGCCAAAGCCCCCTCAATGTGCGTCAATGGCTCTTTATATCTTAAAAGGGAAGGCTCTATTACATTGTACTTGAGAGATGAAAAACTCCTGTTGTATTTGGACACAATTATTCTTATTAAAATACACATCCATGAGCAGTGGAAAAAGAAAAAAGGAAAGCTCGATTTTTCTGGGCCCAAGTCCCAGTGTCTGGTCCTTCCAAGCCAGGGCCCCCTCCAGCCCTTGTCCCACAGGAGATATTTGACTCTTGGGGCTGCGGGGGGCCCGCTTCCTTCTTGGCCACTCCCATCCCCCACCTCGTGCATGCTGTAGAGGAGGTAGGGCCTGCCCCTGGATAGGATGAAGTCAGGCGGCTTGAAGCTGGGGCGAGGCTGAAGCCAGCAGGCCCAAGTGCCTCTGGTATGGCTCTACAAGGGCTTTCTGGAGGAGGGGGCCACACAGGAGGCTGTAGAAAGGGGAATTTGGGTCAGACGTGAGGAAGTGTTGGAATTCCCATCAGAGCAGCTGTGAGTAAGCTCAGTTGCTGCTGAGGTTGGGGTTTCTCCACTTTCCCGCCTCTGCCTGCCCTGTTGGTTGAGCACTTGCTTCCTTCCTGGCCTGCCCCGCCTCCACAACCCCTCATCAACTCCTCACCGACTCCTACAGTGCCCCTCCTGGGGGGCAACCGTTTCCCCGTTTTGCAAGTAGGAATGTCCAGGCTCAGGGATGTAAAGTGTAAAGGGAGTTGGTCCCGGGTGTGAACCCCCAGGTCCACTGAAACGGAACTCTCCAATGGTGCCCTCTACTGGGCCCAGCAATCTGCACTGGCTGCGTGACCTTGGACAAGCCACATCTGTGCTCTTTTCCTGAAGATGAGAATCAAAGACATGAAAGGTTTTTTGCAAAGTGGTTTTGAGGGACCACTGCAGGGTGTTGTAAAAAAAAAGTGGTGGGGGGCTGTGTTCTTTCCTCACATGCCTGCCTGGAGCCCTGCAATCCCCCTGGGGCTTGTATGTCCTTTACGTACAAGGACACAAACAGGCCTGGTAGGTATGACTGGCCCAGAGGCAGACAGCAAATTGGTGGCCAAGTTTGGAAACAGACTGTTGGATTTGACAGTGGGGCCCAAGCCAGGCCCTGTTTGAGTGTCATCTCAGACCCTTAGTTTCCTCATCTGTAAAATGGGGAAGGTAAGGGTCCCTGCCCCACAGTGCTGATGGGAAGATGAAATGATTCAGGGCTCCCACCGCATCCAAACACACATAGATGCTTGATGCCCATCTCGCCATTACTGGTACACGCTGCGCCCTGAGTGTGTCCTCTGGACCCCAGCCTCTGCCTAAGGAGACAGGAGTAGCCAGCAGCCATGGCGGGGTGGGAGTGGGGTTGGAGCTGTAATGGGAGAGGCCCTGGGGCCATGGTGAGGATTGAGGAGGCTTCAGGAGGCATGAAAGTCAGGGAGGGAGGAAGAAGGCGAGTGAAGGAGCTTCTGGAGGAGGTGGGGCTGAGTTGGGTCATGAAGGGCAAGTTGCCATCCAGCCGCGCGAGAGAGGCTGCTCCAGGCTGAGGAAATGATTTGGGGAAGCGAAAGTCCCCCCCTGGGGCCGGAGGGTGGCGTCTGGATGGGGTCCGGGGCAGTAGGAGTTACTGTTGGAACTGCCAACAGGCCTTGGCAGTGAGACTGAGGACTGAGAAGACAAGCGAGGACACTGACACTGTCGGGGTGAAGGTTTAGGGGGACCCCCCTCAGTTGTGGCCCGAGAGTAAAGTCAGCAGGCAGGGCGTGCGGCAGGGAGGGGGCGGCTGGTGAAGAGGCTGCCACCTGCCCAGACCAGAAAGGATGTCCCCTGAGCAGGGCACTTCCAGGGCTGCGTCTCAGAGAGGTGCCGGGTCAGGGGGACAGCGGGGTGGCTCAGAGCTTTCTCCTCACCTTGTGACTTGGAAAGGTGGCCAGAGAAGGAGCCCTCAGGGAGGCCAGGCTATCAGCTGAGCTGAAAGTTGGGGGCCCCAGGGCTGCAAAAGCCAGCAAGTTGCTGGGGCTGGGCACCTGAGGGGCCAGCTGCCCTTCTGGGCTAAAATCAGTTGGTCCAGCCGCCTGTTCTGTTCTGACGGTCATGTGACACATCCTTCAGGGGAGGGGATTGAGAAGGCGGGAGGGGGACCCCCTTTTGGCCAGGAGATGGAGGCGCTGGCTCACGATGGCCATGTTTGGCCTGTGTGGGGCCCCAGCCATGACTGGAGATGCTGGTGCTAGGTGATGGAGGCTGAGGAGCCTGAGACAGCTCCGTGGAGGAGGGGGCGGGAGGAGGAGGGAGAGGCCCCAGCTGCGCCCCTCACAGCCTTTCACCTCCAACTCACAAAAGCCCTGTGGGGCCCCAGGAATGGGGCCTGGGAGGTTCGGGCAGCGGGAGTGGACTGGCCCGACCACAGGGCCTGGGGTGGTGAAGGCCATGGCCTTCGCTCTAGGAGGTGCTTCTCCTGAAGGGGTGGAGGTGGGGTTCTGTGTGTGCTGGACTGAGAAGCTGCTGGGGCAGGAGGTCCCTCCTCCCCATATGAGTGGGGCTCTGGCTGGCCCCTAGGCCTGCTGTCAGGGGAGCCCCTCCAAGCCCTTACTGGCCTCTTCTTCCACAGGAAGGCGCGAGCCCCGACCCCAGCCCTACCCCTGGCCTTCCCGCAGCCTCAGCCCCACAGCAACCCTCTGGTGAGTAGCTTTGAAGGGGTGGTGACTCAGCTTAACTGAATTGGCTCACAGATCCTGAGCTGGGGCCCCTCTGGGGGCAGCTGTCAGTTGTGGGGTCTCTCAGCCTGGTCTCTGTCCATAGGTGGGACTCCTTCGGCAGAAGAACCGCCCCCAAGCCCAGGGGAGGATGCTGGGCTGGTAAGGAGGGCTGAAGTAGGAGGAGCTGATGGGTGGGCTTCCTAGGCAGGGCCTGGGCCAAACCCACCCTGTCTCTTGCCTCTGCTTTGCACCCCAGCAACGGTTCCAGGACACAAGTCAGTACGTGTGCGCGGAGCTTCAGGCCTTGGAACAGGAACAGAGGCAGATAGATGGGCGGGCAGCCGAGGTGGAGAAGCAGCTAAGGAGCCTCATGGAGTCAGGTGGGACAGGCATCCGGAGTCCACACACCAGCACATGCTACCGCATCTGGCCTGCTCTGCAGCTGTTTCTGACCCTGGGAGGAATTGGGAGGATGGAGGCTGGGGTCACCATCCCCATTTACAGCTGGGCACACTGAGGCCTGAACCCAGAAGCGGCTTGCAACCCCCACCCCACCCCCTGCCGCCACCTCTCTGCTCCTGACATAGGGGTCAGGGGCTGGCCTGGTGACTGTCCTGGCCTGATTCAGGTACCGACAGGCTGCAGGAGGAGGTACTGATCCAGGAGTGGTTCACTCTGGTCAACAAGAAGAACGCTCTCATCCGGAGGCAGGACCAGCTACAGCTGCTGTGAGTGCTGGTCCTCCCCACTCAGGCCCTGCCTCTGCCCACCCAGGGCTGGCAGAGCTGTGTGTGCATGCTAAATTGCTTCAGTTCTGTTTGACTCTTTTCGACCCCATGGACTGTAGCCTGCCTGGCTCCTCTGTCATGGGATTCTCCAGGCAAGAGTACTGGAGTGGGTTGCCATGCTCTGCTCCAGGGGTTCTTCCTGATGCAGGGAGCAAACCCATGTTTTTCACGTCTTCTGCTTTGGCAGGAGGGATTTTTTTACCACTAGTGTCACCTGGGCAGAGCAAATGCAAACTTAATTACCTTGATTAGAACTCTTCACTGCTTTTTTCTTTCTACAAAGTTGTGGTTTCTTTCCTTCCTTTTTTTTTTTTTTTTTTGAGAAATTGCTCAACTGTCTTACTGTTTTTTCATAATTTCCTGTGTAAAGTGTATACTTCTTACATTGGTACTATTTTTATGAATGAGAAAATCGAGGCCCAAACAAAACTGTGGCAGGTCAATGCTGAGAGCCCCAGTTTGACCCCGTTCGTTTACAGTAAGGAACACTCAGGCCTAGAGACAGCTGAGGTGGGTTCCTGAGTGGGGTTAGCAATTCCCCGGGCATCATTGCCTTTATAGTCCTGCATGGTGAAGGTGGTTTTGCCTCTTTTTTGCATCTTGGGTCGTTTTTCAGAATAAATTTTAGTCTAATATTTGCCATTTATGAATAATATTCATCTAAACAATTCTGAGTTGTTTATTTTTTTAAAGGGGTGGGGTGGGGGGAGGAGAGGATATGATGGGGAACAGTTGAAACAGAAGAGGTACTTCCCCGGCCGTCCAGTGGTTAAGACTCCCTGCTTCCACTAAGGTGTGCAGGTTCCATATCCCTGGTGGGGGAACTAAGATCCTATATGCTGCTTAAAAAAATCAGAAACGAAAGAGAGAATTCCAAGCGGGGACTGGGGTATATCTCTGCCTGCCTATGGTGTTTTTGGGAACTGATGGTGAGGTGGGTGGGGGCCAGGGAGTGGTCAGAACCCTGGACACTCCCAGCCATTCTCCTTTCCCTGACCTGGCACCCCACCCCCCAGCATCGAAGAGCAGGACTTGGAGCGGAGATTTGAGCTGCTGAGCCGGGAGCTACGGGCGATGCTGGCCATTGAAGGTGGGAGATGGGGCCGTGGGGCCGGGGACCGGGACGGGACAGGGGCTGGCGCCTCCTGATCCTCAGTCTCCTCTGCGCGCAGACTGGCTGAAAACGGCTGCGCAGCAGCACCGAGAGCAACTCCTGCTGGAGGAGCTGGTGTCGCTGGTGAACCAGAGAGACGAGCTGGTCCGGAACCTGGACCAGAAGGAGCGGACGTGAGTGGGGCCAGGATGCTCCGGGAGCTGGGGAGGCCTGGTGGGGGCTCAAGGAGGAGTGCTCGGTGTGGGCCCCGACGCCGCTGGGGCTGACCGGAACCCGTTCCCTCCTAGCGCCCTGGAGGAGGATGAGCGCCTGGAGCGCGGCCTGGAGCAGCGGCGCCGCAAGCTGAGCCGGCAGCTGAGCCGGCGCGAACGCTGCGTGCTGAGCTGAGGCCGTGCGGGCCCAGAAGCCTTCGCTCTTTCCGGTCCGCCCGGACCGCAGCCTTTCTCTCCGCCGCGCCTGATCGCCGCTCTGGATCGCCGCTCTGGCCCTGCGCTCGGGAGGACCGGACCCTCCCTTGTGCCGCGCGCGACCAGTAGGGGCCGCCGTGACCCTTTATCGGGAAAGGAAGCACAGCCTTTCGGCCCCGACGGACGAGAGCGGCTGGCTGGGCGGCCGCGCCGTCCAGGCCGTATTTATTAGTCCGTGTGAGTGAGTGTGCGTGTGTGTTCGTGGTGGACTGAGGGTCCCAGGCGTGCCCACCCAGAGCCCGTACCCGATGGCCGGACCCCGCTGGCGAGCTCCAGGGGTGGGAGGGACGGCTGCTGAACTGCCGAGCTCAACACCCCGCCCCCCTTCCTGTTCCTAGTGAGCAATAAAGTTGGAAAAGGCCACGCCATCGCGCCTGGGCTTTCTCAGCGCGACCTGGGCTTTCAATAGACGGAAGGGGGTGGGGCCTTGGCCGATAAGGCGGTCTGCGATCCTCACGGGGATTGTGCAGGAATGGAGAGGTTTTCAGATGCCAGCCGAGGCAGGACCAGAGGCCTGACTCTGCCTTTAAAGGATGATGGAGTTTGGGTTGTTGATGGCTGTAGGGAAGTCCCGTTTCGAAAGAAGAGACGAGAACAGCCGGCTGTGTTGCCTGTTTTTTAAAGTAACACATTATTTCCCGAGGTTCTCACATCCGCGCCTTCCCTTCCCTCCTCTGGAGCCTTCCCCAGCCACTCTCTAGGGCTCCCTCCTCAGTCTTCTCCACCTGAAAGGAGCGCAGCTCCACGACGGACACCTGTCAGCAACTGGGGCCTGTGCTGGGGCCGCTGCTGAGGGTGGCATGGTGCTCAGAGCCAGTTCGTCCTGGCTTAGGATGGCACCTTCATCCTCAGCGTTCACAGGGCCGCTGGACCCGAAGAACTTCACCATGGCACGGACCTGGGGCAGCTCCGAGAAGGTCTCCACAGTCAGCAGCATGGCCAGGAGCCCCAGGAGCAAGTAACCTGGGGAGGGGAGGTTACTAGGGCAGCTCTCACGCTCCCACCCACCTCCTACCCACACAATTCTCTTCCTGCTGCCAACTAAGACTCTGCACCACGCCCTGGGGCAGGGGCCTTCCAACCGGCCAGGCTCAGCCTCCCCCAGGGGCTTATGGGAGTTGTAGTCCAGGCTCCTCTTCCCTCCTCCCCTCCTCTCCTCCTCACCACCCCTTCACCCCTTTCTTCTTAGCAGCTGGACTCACCCAGAAGCGCCAACTGGCAGAGGTGGTAAAGCACTGGATGCAGGCCACTGCCGCGGCCCGGCAGCAGGTCCCCCAGGCCGATGGTGCTGAGGGAGCTGAAGCAGAAGTAGATGGCCTCCAGCAGGCTGCAGTCGCCCTGCACACCCCACAGCACCAGTGCTGGCAGCAGCACGAAGACACCAACCACTAGCAGGCCCAGTGCAACTGCCTGCAGCAGCGCAGCCCTGGGTGGCGTCAGCTGCCAGCGGGTGGCTACCCAGGCCCCGGGGCGGCTGAGCAGAGGGACCAGGCAGTGGCGCAGGGCAGCCACAAGGGCTAAGGAGGCCGGCAGCCCCAGGGCCGCATAGGCCACACAGAAGGCCTTTCCACCAGCTGATAGCGGGGCCATGTGGCCGAAACCTGGAGAGGAGAGAGCCATGGGCAATGAGGATGCTGGTGGGGCTGCTGGCGCCCACTTCCCTGAGCCTCGCTCCTGCAGAAGGCTGCCCTCTGGTGGCCTATATGGCCAGAACTATTCAGGCCTCGTTCTCTGTGGGCTCTTCCCCTCATTCACTGGGGGTCTTGATCAAGTCCCTGAACCTCTTTGGTCACTCTTTTACGTTCTGGAACATGAAAGGATGAAAAGAGAAGAGTCCCCCTCAGGCCTCTTGTAGCTGGGGTAATTCTGAGAGCTGCCGTCCTACCCTGAGGCAGCCTGACCTGAGAGATTCCTCAGTCTGTCTGTGATCCACCCTTCCCAGTTCACCAGGTGAAATGTTACCCAGTCTTTCATTCATTCCTCAAAGGCATATCAAGTTACCCTGGGTGCCAGGCCCTGTGCTGGAACCTCAGTCTGCTCAGGTTCAGATGGGAGGCTGGCAGGAAAATCAGTCAAGACACCAGACATGAAGGGTTGCAAAAGAGGCAGTGTGCTTTTCAAGGGTGGAAAGGCGTGTGCAAAGGCAGAGGAGGTGAAAGATCAGGGCCTGCTGGGGGAACAGGATCAGCTGGTCCAGGGTTGTAAAACACAGATGCCTCGAGGAGTCAGAAGTGAGCCAAAAGGGAGTGGTGGGGACAGAGGTGGGCTGAAAAGCACGCACGCTGTCCCAAGGGCGGGCCCTGTTCTCCAACGGGCTTCTGGCTCAGCGCAAGTAGGTTTACAAGTTTCTCCAAAAGAAGATGGAAAATTTGACTTCAAAAAATATTCAGGACTTCATTCGTGGTCTGATGACTGAGACTCCGTGATCCCAATGCAGGGGGCCCGGTGCAATCCCTGGTCAGGGAACTAGACCCCACGTGCCACAACTAAAGATACCAGAATGAAGATCCAAGATCCTCCTGGGTGTTGCAACTAAGACCCAGTGCAGCCTAGAGAAATAAATGAATTTCACACACTTTACAGGGCAAACACTTCACTCCTACCCCCTACCCCCCACTTCCTGGGCTCTGGGCCTTCACACTTGTTTCCTCTGCCAGGAATTTCTTCGCGTCTCTGTGCCCTCTTGCCTGGGCTAACGTCTCATTAGCTAACATCCTCCCCCCACAATCCTCCCGGGTTGGTGGTCCCTGGGTTCACTCCATTTCCCTCCATCCAGGAATCCACCCCACTGCACAGGCTCCTCAGTCTCCCTCAGGCCGGTGGGGTCTGGGCACCTCCCCTGGGTCTCACAGCTGCCTGGGGGTGGGGCTGAGGAGGCCACACCCACTGGCACCTGAAGTTGAGGCGCCAATTGGGTTGTGTTGGTGGGGGGAGCCCCAGCCCTGATGACAGGCCTAATGAGGCCTGGGTTCTGTCTAGCAGTGTGGGGCCAGGGGAGGGCTGCACCCTAAGGAACCCCAGGTAGGGACCGCCTTGAGAGTGCCTTCCTGCCACCCCCCGCTGGCTACCTTACCCGTAGTGGTGAGGAGGCTGGTGGTGAAGAGAAGGGCTGAGGGCAGATCCCAGTTCCTGGCCTCGGAGCCATTGCCCAGGCTGGAAACCCCATGGGCCTGGGCCACCAGGGCGGTGCCCAGCAGCTCTTCCAGTGCCCCAGCTGGCAGGCAGGCCCCGAACTCTGCCTGAAAGGTGGCCAGCTCGGCTCTGAGGTTGGCCTGCAGCTGAAGGGCTGGAGGCCCCTCCAGAGCTTGGAGCACTGTGGCCCCAAGAACCAGGGCCAGCAGGTGGGCCATAGCCAGTAGCCCATATCGGGCCCAGGGCCTTAGCGCCCCCATGGTACGACACAAGAGTCTGTCAGAAGTGCCCTGGGAGCCAACTCTCCACCACAGGCACCTGGGAGGGGCTGGGCAGGGTGGGGCT
>SJYC01046696.1:0-43939 GCA_006408675.1 Madoqua kirkii | reverse complement strand
CGACTCCTCCTACCTTTTCTTTGGCCCGCAGCTCGTCGAAGAGGCCTTGGATCTCGCGCTTCCAGCCTTCTTGCATGGAATGGAAGGAGTCCCGTGGCATTTCCCGTAGCACCTGCGCCTCCAGCGCCTCCAACTGCTGAAGGATGGAGGCGAAGTCGGGCCTGCGGTGGGGGTCCTGCGCCCAGCAGTCTAGGGAAACGGAATGGGGACGGGCCGGGGGTGGGGGGGGTGGACAGGGGAAGGGGTCTGTGAGTGGATATGTCCTATAGGGCCAAAGAGCTCTACCCTTCACCCTCCTGCCCCATCCCCTTACCGGCCATGAGCTGTGCAAAGGGCTCCGGGCAGGTGGACGGAATGGGCAGTGTGAGCTTGTTCACGGCCACACCATAGGCTACAGCAAGGCAGTCGATGCCACGATAGGGTACCTCCCCGGTCAGCAGTTCCCACAGCAGGACCCCAAAGCTGTGGGTGAGACAAAGGGTCTGTGTTCCCGCCTCGACTCATTCATTCATTGCCATTTCACCCCAAAGCAACCAAGAGCTAAGTGGTCTGTGTCCCTCCCCTGGTCTCTGCTTATCCATCCAGCCCTAGATTTTGGCTGCCACCTCTCCCACCCCCGTGACCCCATATCTGATTCCACCCAGCTGCACCTCCAGACATCGCTGCCTTTGGAGAAGGTGGAGGCCTTGATAACCTCAGGAGCCATCCAGGCATAGGTGCCCGCAGCACTCATTTGCGTGGTTTTGTGCCACTCACGGGCCAGGCCAAAGTCCGTGATCTTCAGGGTCTTGTGCTCCATGTCCTCACCTTCAATGGGCTGCAGCAGCAGAACTGGGGGAAGAGAGGCTGGACTGTGGTTCCAGGCTCAGGTGGTGGGGACAGGGGAGGAGCTGTGAGCAAACTGTCACCTGACAGACATCCTGGCTAGGTAATGAGGGCAGTGAGGTGACTTGGTCTCAACCTTGCCCTGGAGAGCTCATATCTGGGGCTGGGATAGAATGAGACAATAAACACAAGGCTGGGACACATTTACCAAGAGGCTCCTAGAGGTTAGGCATATCATACTCAGTGTTAGCACCCGCACACATATCTGTGAGGCAAACATCATGGGATTCCCTGGTGGCTCAGTGATAAAGAATTCACCTGCCAGTGCAGGAGACACAGGTTCGATCCCTGGGTCGAGAAGATCCCTTGGAGAAGGAAAATGGCAACCCACTCCAGTATTCTTGCCTGGAAAATCCCATGGACAGAGGAGCCTGGTGGGCTCCAGTCCTTGGCGTTGCAGAGGGTCAGACACGACTTAGCGACTAACAGTTCACTTCAGTAATTAGGACTCTGCACTTCCACTGCAGGGGAAACAGGTTCGATCCCTGGTCAGGGAACTATGATCCCACATGCCCTCGGCTCAGCCAATAAATAAATAAGTAAATTGTAAGGTTTGGGAAGATTTCCCAGAGGAAGTGCCATTTAAGCTGAGATCAGAGTGAGAAGTTGGCCTCAGCTAGGCAATGGTGGGGGTTCAATCCCATGGACAGAGGAGCCTGGTGGCTCTAATCCTTGGGGTTGCAGAGGGTTAGACACAACTCAGCAACTAAACAGCAACAACAAAGACATCATTATCCTCATTTTTCAGAAGAGGAAACTGAGCAACAATTTGACTTAACCAAGGTCATAAGCAAACAAAACAGGTATCATACACAACCTGGTATGCGTGGTTCCAGAGCCAGTGTTCTAACTTTCCCCTAACCCTGCACAGAACAGAAATAGGCAATATGACAGCCTCTCAGCATTCGTGACTTTGATTTCAAAAGAAACCTGTGTGTTGCCATTTTGTCGAGGCAAGAGTGTGATTTAGAAACTCCCTGGGGGTGGGGAGCAGGAGGGAACTGCCTGGTGAGAAAGAAGCCCAGCGGGCACTATAGACCCCTGGTGCCCATGTCCCACTGTGGCTAGCATAGCCATTTCCAGAAGAGAGACAGACTCCAAAAGATATCCACTGATGGGCTAGATGTGATGAGAGACGAAGGGGCCTAAGGTGGTTGTGTACTAGAAAGGAGTTTAGGACAAATGTAGGAGTAGATGGACACAGCAAGGGTTCCTGGCTTTGTCCCTCATGGGACCACCATACCCTGTATACACAAAGGAAAGCCAGCAGCTTGCAAATGTCTCACCAGGACAAGCATGGCTCAAAGGAGAGAGGCTTTAAAGGAAAAAAAGGAAGGCAAAGTCAAAGAATCTTTGAGGGTCTGAAGAGGGCTCTCTACTTTTCTGGTTATAGTCAACTGTTTTATACAGAAGGGACATCCAAGCCGACGACATTGCTTAACACACATCCTTTCAGGGCACTGCTGCTGCTGCTAAATCGCGTTAGTCGTATCTGACTCTGTGCAACCCCACAGACGGCAGCCCACCAGGCTCCTCCGTCCCTGGGATTCTACAGGCAAGAACACTGGAATGGGTTGCCATTTCAGGGCACACCTCTCAGCAATATTGCCCAGGATGACAGCACCACAGAGGGGGCAGCACAGGGTACTGGAGTTGGGGCAGAGGAGACAGGCACCTTATACAGGTGAGTCAGGGAAGACTTCTCAGAGGAGGTGGCACAACCAGGGTACTCACTTGTTTGGGCCTAAAGCCACAACTCCTGATCCTGCTGCTGGCTAAGCTCCTGGGCCTCATGGGGGCATCTGGCACTGCTGCTCAGCCCCGCCCTCCTGTCCTCGGCTCCCAGGGCCTCTGGCTGCTTGTGCTGTTTCCTTTAGGCCTCCCCACCCTTAGCCTTTTCAATGCCAGTGTTTCTCAGAGCCTGGCCTCCCCTTGACCTCAGCCTACTGCCTCCAGGCGGCCCTGGCCTCTCCCAGGTGCCAGCTGCCCCCTCCTCACTGGCATCTCCCGTATGTGGGGCCCTCATTCAGAAGTGGGTCCAGCTGCCCAGCTGTCACCCTACCTGGTCTTCATGCCTTCAACAACCACCTACATCCTCCCACTGTGCCTGGCAAATCTTCCTGCTCTGTCTCCAAATTCAGAGAACGCTCCTGCAACCTACCCTCTCCTCTGAGCTAAACTGGGGCTGACTCCTGAACAGTTAAAGCTGAGGATGACAACAAAAGCCAGAGGGTCATCATGAGTATTAAACAAGATCACTCTTTTTAAAGCTTTCACACAAGGATCTGACAGTTTTTCCAAAGATGCCGTGAATCTCAAGTTGACTCTCCATCCGCTACCACATCTTATTCCCAGCTTCATTCACAGCAGCCTCTGAGCTGGCTGCTGGAGTCTCAGAACCGGACCATTTAGTAAGCCCTGTGAATATCCGTTTCAAAGAAGAATCGCAGCAGGCTGGGGCAGGTGACTGGAGAGGGACAAGGCAAAGGGGTCCATGTGCTGGGGTTGGGGAGGACTCCACTTCCTCTGGTGCCAGGACCCACCCATCCTCTTGAAGATCAAATCAACCCTTGCTACTTCTTGGTCAGATCTCTAGCCTCCTGTGGTACCTCACGGACTGGTGAAGCACTTTCTGCATCTCAAGCTGGGAGGCTAGCCTCCCTTTTTCAATCAGATCACCTGAAGCCCAGACAGGGATGGCAACCCACTCAGAGTCTCAGGACTCCTTTGTACTGACTTTTCTGCCAACCCAGTCCCCAGCTTGATCTGACACCTGTGAAGCCTTAGCTTCCCCTCCATGAGCCCTGCTCTTCTCTAGAGGCCTTGAATTTGTTCCAACCCAACTGCTCTTCTGGTGTCTGATGTAGACTTCGGGATGATCAGGGGTCACTCAGAGAAGGGGCTAGAGATCCCCATCCCAACACCTCCTTAGGGCTCCCTGGCTCTGAAAAGGGACCTGGGCCCCAGCTCCTTCCCTAGACTGCCTCTGGGGAGCCCGGGAGTGACCTCAGCAGTTCACACCTCTTCCGCTTCCCTCCCATGGTCCCTACTTCTCCTTTCTGGGAGGCCTGGCCCAGGTCTCCAATGGAGGGAGGGGTCCTTTGGGGGAGAATTGGGGGAGGTCAGGCCCAGGCCGGGCTGGCTGGTCAGTCCTGTGACTCGTGGGCCTGGAGAATTCCCCCTCCTCTCCCCTCCAGGCTTCCTCACAAGGCCCCCATTGTCCAGGAAAATCATGCCATTGTTTCCTGCCTGAGCCCCCCCAGCCCAGGGACTCCCCCCCGGCCACAATGCCGCAGACAGGGCCTAGAACTGGGGTCTGTGAGGTGGGAGCCCAGGCTCAGGGAGGCTAAGGGCACCCTGCCTGCCCTCCGCCACCACCCAGACTCAAGGAGGAAAGCAAGGAACTGGGGATAGTGGGGGTGCCATCCCTGGCTCCTTCCTCTCCCACAACCCCCCCCACCCCCAACTCTTTCCTCCCCTGCAGGCAGCTGGGCTGGGGAGAGAACAGAGGCTGGAGCAGGGGCAGGAAGCAGGCTAGGGGCAGCAGGAAACGCAGGAAGCGGTGGGGAGGGTGGGGAGCAGGGGCCTGGGCTATTGTTCCATTTTTTCTGGAAAGAAAACTGGAGGAAAAACAGTAGACGGGAGTCCCCTCCCCCCAGGCCTTCGGGGAATCCCCCTCAAGCTGGAGCAGAGAGTAAGGGTCCCTAGCTGGCTGGGGCTCAGGAATGAGGCTGAGCGCTGGGACCTGCACCCTATTGTGGATGAGTGGGTGGGGTGGCTGGCAGGCCTCCTGAGGTCCCTCCGGCCCTGGAAAGGGCTTGCGTGTCACTGGGCCCTGGTGTTCTGCTCCCCACAAGCCTCTGATCCATGGCCAGCCCAGGCCGGGAGGCTCAAAATATCCACGCTCACCCCTCCACGGGCCACCTGTGGCTCTCCAGGGGCCCTGCCGGCCCTTCCTCTTGCTCTCCAGTCTGTACCTTGGGCCCCAGCAGGCCCACTCACATCCCTACTCCCATGCTGGGTGCTGCCTCCTTGCCTTTGCTCTCATCAGGCCCTGCCAGGACATCCAACTGGGTGCCTCTCTGGACATGCCCTGCTCTGGGCCAGGTGTGAAGCTTGCCTGCTTCAGGAAGCCCTCTGAACCTGTCACTTGCTTGTCTCGGGCCCATGCTGGGCTGTGCATAGGACCCAAAATGGCTGGAGATAGAGTGCCTCCAGTCTTCTTACGCCCTGCCACGCCCACTCCAAGTGCTGATTCCAGGCAAAGCCCGCCTGGCAATCCAATCAAATGTCCACACCCATGGCTGACGACCCACCACATGCCAGGCATTAGGTACCCAACGATTAAGCCCTTTCATCCTCCCAATCACTCCGTTTTACAGAGTGAAATCGATGCTCTGAGTTGAAATAACCAGCTAGAGACTGCAGCCAGGGAAAGGAGTGGGGTTAGAATTCCATCCCTGACCCCAGCTTTGACCACTGCAGCATAGTGAAGTGGGGAGGGGCTTTTCCCTTTGAGATGTCTATTCTGGAGGAGCTGCCCACCACAAGCGGAGGAACAGGAGGCACCTGCAGGACAAGTGGGCACTCCCTGAAGATGAGGGGTGCCAGGATCCAGCATGCCCTTCCTTGAGGTAGTGGCCATAGTTAGGCAGGTTGCTTACGGTTCTGAGAGATTCCAATTTTTTAACTTGGCACCTGTGAGCTGGGGTAAAGGCCTCCTCCTGGGGCTGGGGCGTAAAGGACTCTTGGGTGCCTGGGACTCTTGCTTTGGGGCTAGTGTGAGCCCAAGGCCACCCCTGGTCAACTGAGATTCTCTTAGAACAGTAGCTCCTGTCTCTAGTAGATCCCCAGGTAGGCCCAGCTGTGAGCTGGCAGCAGGTGTGCGCTTAGGCCATGCCACCCTCCAACCACTCCCCCTAAAACTCACTGTTGTTGGACTTGAGGTCTCGGTGGATGACAGGCACCAGGGCCTCACAGTGCAGGTAGTGCATCCCACGGGCAATCTGCACGGCCCAGTTGACGAGCACATGGGGGGGCACACGCCGGCCAGCCAGGGCACGGCTGAGGGGCCCACCGGCGGCGTACTCCATCACCAGACACAGGTTGGGCTCCTCCAGGCACACGGCCTTTAGGGCAATGATATTGGGGTGCGCCAGCATGGCGAAAAGCCGGGCTTCCTGTCGCACACTCTCAGCTGTCACACTGATGTCTTCGTCGGGGTCCTGGCGAGCAGCCTTCACAGCCACCAGCTCGCCTCGCCAGCTGCCCCGGTAGACCTTGCCGAAGCCACCGATGCCAATCACCTCCTCCAGCCGCAGCTCCTGGAAGCTGGCCATCTCGCAGGGGGGCGGACCGCCGCCCCGAGACACATAGTTGGATGGAAAGATGCCCACCTGGCCACCCACCTGGCCTGCCCACCAGCCCTCATCGCCAGAGATAGCTGCGTCCCGGGACAGCACCTCCACACGGTCGCCCTTCCGCAGGGCCAGCTCATCCTGCCCACTGGGCTCATAGTCAAACAGGGCTGTCCACACAGGGTTAGCATAAGCTGCTGCCTTTGGGGACCCCTCTGGCCAACTCCGCCGCCGCCCCCGCTGCCCCCGCTGCCACTGCTGTTCCATGACCCCAGTGGGCTCTTGAGGAAGAGGTTCTTCAAGGGCTCCATGGCTGGCAGCTGGCGTTGGTGGGTGTGGGGGACCTTCCCTGGGTGCCCCTGGTCCCCACCCCTGCTGACTGTCGAGGCCCTAGTCCCGGAACCTGGGCATCCGGGCCCTGGCCCTCAGCCCCAGACCCACGCCTCTCTGGGGATCCATGAGTGTCGCCTCCTGGCCCCCTGCATCTCGGGCTTCCGGAGGAAGGCCACCCAGGGCAGTGTGGTCAGGCTTGGGGAGTGAGCCCCCGGGGCCTCCAGAGTCTCACCATGGCCAGCAAAGAGGGGGCCCGGCGTGCCTCAGTCTGGAGCAGTTCTGGGAGCCTGGTTCCAGCACCCAGCGAAGTGTAAGGTGGGGCCAGCAAGGGGCAGCGCCTGGACTCTGGTTGGGTCTCCTTGCGAAAGGGGTGGCTGGAGTGTCTCTTGTTGCGGCTAGCTGTCTCTTCCTGGCTGGGCTCTCTCGACCCGATGGCTCCAACCCCGTTCCCTTCTTCCTCCTCCCTTTGTACTTTGGCCCCGGGGGCGGGAGGCAGAGGTGGAGGGTGGAGTTTCACTTTTTTCCGCTGTTCTCCCTCCCGCAGGAAACAGCATCAGATGACGCGGGCGGGTAGCACCGCTCCCCTCCCAGAGGCTTCGGGGCGACTGGGCCGGGGAGTTCCCGGGTAGGCGGGCAATGAGAGGCCGACGGAGGGGAACGGTGGCCCCCACCTCCCATGACAGCAGGTTCAGTGTCGAGTTGGTTTCTTCTAACGACGGGCCATCTCTACCCTCTACGTCCGCATCAGGAAAACTCGGGCAAAGGACCTGGCTTGGGAAGGGGACAAACCCGAGTTTGGTCTTGGCTCCGATGCTGCAGGGCTGTGTGATCCATGCTCTCTGCGCCTCATTCGCTTTGCATCTGAAATTGGGGCCAGAAGCTCAGCTTTGCAGACCTAGTGGGATGGGCGGGGTGGGGGGCCGGGTTAAGACGAGGAGGACGGAACTGGCTGCACCTCGAGCTCTTGGAACTAGTTGTCAGGTCCTCCTTTCCCTCACCTGGGACTTCCCCGTGAAGGGGCGAAAACCTGAGACTGTGGTCCTGAAATGTGCGGAGTGATTGGATTCAGAATAGCCAAACCGCGCTTGCAACCGCAGGATTGACCCCTTGATTGCCTTGAGCCTGTCACTTTAAGAAAAGTGACGCTATCCTACTTCGACTATTTCTGCCTTGCTGAAGGATCGCGCTCTACAATCTTAAGCGTGAGCTCTGACCCGGAAGTAGAGGCCACTCATGACGTCTGAGGTCCCGCACTGAAGAAGTTGGACCTAGACGGGGGTGTGCCCCTGTAGCGCGGAACTGTAGCTTTAGCTCAGGCAGGTCCACGCCTCCATCTTTTTCCCCGCCTCTTGTAACTCACTGGGAGAGTTTTGCGCCAATTAACTCCGCCGTTACTCGATGGCCACTCACCTATCCCTTGGGTTCCGCCCAGTGGTCTCCGCTAGGCTGGCAACTTTCAGGTGTGCGCATGCGCCCAAGGGCTTTTGCCTTTCGGCCCGTCCCTTCCCTTAGACCCGAACTCTGCGCAAGCCCGAAGGGTTCCCCCGCTTCTTATCGCTCCACCACCTCCCTGCGCTTGCGCACATAAGCCGCCAGGTTTTCCTTTTCCGGGTCCCAACTTGGCTCGTTGGGCGCATGCGCCTCTGCAGGTTGGCGGCTCGCGGCTCCTTCTTCCGGCCTCCCCCTTGGGCCGGCTCCCGCAGAAGCGGGGCGAGCGCGGAGCCCAAAGCGAGTGACCTGTGACCCCGGAAGTGGACCTCAGGGTCCCGGGGCTTTCCCCGGGCCGGAACCGAGGGAGCCGTCGCTGCACCCCCGGAGCACCCACCCCACGCCCACCTTTGGATGCCGCCGACTGGTGCCTGGCCCGTACCCCGCGCCTGCCTGCCGTCTCGGCCCTCGGGAACAGTTCTGGGGCGGGGGTGGGGGCCAGGACCCCGCCTCTGATGCGGCTCCACCCCCGCGCCTAGGTCTCACACCGCTGATTTCCGGGCCGGCCCCGCCCCCTGCTCTCACCCTCGCCCCTCTGATCTCTCTCCCCCGTTGGGGGAGACCATGGCGTGAGCGCGAGGCCGGGCCCCGGGGCCCTCGGGCGCCAGGCGGGGCATGGGCCAGGGGCCGCCCCCATGAGGGTCCCGGGAGGAGGGCGCGCGCAGCAGCGGCGGGGCCATGGGGTCGCAAGTATTGCAGATCCTACGCCAGGGGGTGTGGGCCTCGCTCACCGGCGGTTGGTTCTTCGACCCTCACCAGAGCACCTTCTCCAACTGCTTCCACCTCTATGTCTGGATCTTCTTGCTCACCTTCCCTTTCTTGCTGTACATGGTGAGACGCTGCCGCCACCTGTAACTCCCGCCGGGGAAAGGGAGGGCAGATGTCACCGAGGGGTGCAAACTGACAGGGACTCCGGGCTGTGGGAAGGGTACTCAATGCAGAGTTCAGAGTGTGTGGCGGAGAGGCCAGAATTTTCTGGCCAGGGTGACCTTGAGCCCCTCACTTAATCTCTGTCCAGTTAGTAAAGAAAAGGCAGAGTCTCCGTACTGGTTGTATGCAGGGGTGAGGAAGTCTTCTTGTGAACTTGTGAATCCTAGCCTTGATGGCGGTGGCAGGTCCACCCCTTGTGGGAGCAGGGCTCTATGAAGAAGAACCTGACTTGCTGCCACCTCCAGGTCCTGCCCCCCAGCTTGATGGTGGCTGGTGTGTACTGCCTTGTGGTGGCTGTCATCTTCGCTACCATCAAGACTGTGAACTATCGGCTGCATGCTATGTTCGACCAGGGCGAGATTGTGGAGAAGCGCAACTCTACCATTGGGGAACCAGAGGAAGAGCCTGCCCAGGGGGACAGCAATCTGCCCAGGTGGGTGAGGCGGGGCTTGTGCTGGAAATAGAGAGTTCTTGGTGCTTGGGCCTTGGCATTGGAGGATGGAGAGGGGGCTTAGAGAACATTGCCTCCAAGAGTGGTTGAATATTCCTTGATTGGCTCTGGATTTGTCAAGGGAATCGATGTGGAGGGAGGCGTGATGGGGATGGTGGGGAAGGTGCTGTGTGCAGAAGGAAGGTTAGCTTGAAGCTGATGTTCTGTGTACTGCTAGAGACCCTGGAGTGGAGATGACCGTATTTCGAAAAGTGAGTTCCACGCCCCCCGTGCGCTGTAGCTCTCAGCATTCCGTGTTTGGCTTCAACCAGGTCTCGGTGAGTGGTCCCGGCCCTCAGCCTCCCCTACTCCTCTCCCGGGAGCCTGTCCCCCATGTGGGTATGTCCTGCACCTACTTTTTTGCCTTCTTGGCCCCTTCAAACTTTTCTCTTACCCGCTCAGGAGTTGCTGCCCCGGATAGAGGACTCTGGGCCCCTCAGAGGTAGGTGGCTGCTGTTGAGAACTGAGGTGGCGGTGCAGAACGGGGGCCTGGCACATCGATGCCTTGAGGTACTGCTAATGCGTCTGGGGCTGTGCTTGTAGACATCAAGGAGCTGGTGCGGGAGCAGGGCAGCAACAACGTGATCGTGACCTCGGCCGATCGAGAGATGCTGAAGCTAAGCTCACAGGAGAAGCTGAGTGAGTGGGCATGATTGGCAAGGGCTTGGGGAGAAGACAAGCTGCCATGTCTTTGAGTCACCCTAACTTTGCTTCCCAGGGCTCTCTTAGTCCTCTGAGATGGGACCTCAGTGTCCCACCCCCTTGGGCTCTCAGAACTCGCGGCCATAGGACCCTCTCAGCCATCAGTTCCTGCTATAGAACACCGTTTTCTAGCCCTGTGTCGTTTTCTCTTCTGACAGTTGGAGACCTTCCCCAGACACCTCCAGGGGCCGCCCCGGACCCTTCTCTCCCCAGCACAGACTCCTCAGAACGTTCTCCCCTGGCTGGAGACGGAGCCCCGTGGAGTGGTGGCAGTATGGCTGACACTCCCATGAGCCCCCTCCTGAAGGGCAGCCTCAGCCAGGAGCTTAGCAAGAGCTTCTTGACCTTGACCCGGCCCGAGCGGGCACTGGTGAGGACCAGCAGTCGACGGGAACAGCGCCGAGGAGCGGGCGGCTACCAGCCCCTGGACCGGCGGGGCTCAGGGGACCCCATGCCCCAGAAAGCTGGTTCCTCAGATTCCTGCTCAGTGGCACTGACAGGGAGACACTGAGCAGCTTCAAGAGTGAGAAGACCAATTCTACCCACCTGGACAGCCCCCCTGGCGGGCAAGCCCCCGAGGGCAGCGACACAGACCCCCCCTCGGAGGCAGAGCTGCCCGCCTCCCCGGATGCTGGAGTCCCCTCGGATGATACGCTGCGCTCCTTTGACACCGTCGTAGGAGCAGGGACGCCGCCGGGCCCGGCCGAGCCTCTCCCGGTCGTGCGGCCCAAGGACTTGGCGCTGCTCCGGCCCAGCAAACGGCGTCCGCCCGTGCGGAGACACTCCCCTGCCACCAGCCGGGCCCCTCGGCGGCCGCTGCTGGAAGGCCGGGGCTTCTTCGAGGATGACGACACCAGCGAGGGCAGTGAACTGAGCCCGGCCTCCAGCCTCCGGTCCCAGCGCCGCTACAGCACCGACAGCTCCTCCTCCACGTCGTGCTATTCCCCTGAGAGTTCTCGGGGGGCTGCCGGGGGAGCCCGAAAACGACGGGCCCCCCACGGGGCTGAGGAGGGGATGGCTGTGCCCCCCAAGCGGCCCTATGGGACCCAGCGGACACCTAGTACTGCCAGCGCCAAAACGCACGCCCGAGTGCTGAGCATGGACGGGGCTGGGGGGGATGCCCTGCGGGGCCCCCCGGCCGGCTCCAAGGCTGAGCTGGAGGCCCAGGCAGGGGTGGAGCTGGCTGCTGCTGAGCCTGCTGTGCTGCCCGCGGAGGCCCGCAGGGGCCCTGCTGCCAACCAGCCTGGCTGGCGCGGGGAGCTGCGGGAGGAAGGTGCGCTGGGGGGAGGTGAGTGCCGGCTGGGGAGGGGCAAGGGGAAGCTGGAGGGGGTCCTGCTCAGCCTCCGGCAGCAGGTGGACCTGGACATAGCCGTCTGGTGACGGTCGTCTGCTGACGCTTCAGATAAGCAGGGCTGAGCAGAGAGGAGGCTAAGGCAGAGACCTCAGGCACCTGGATTCCATCCTGAAGTTAGCACTTGAGGCTCTTTTCTTCGAGGTCTCTCTGTAGCATGCTCATTCTCCTGGGCCACCAGCGGAGCAGAGCAAGTCATGTCCTTATTCCCAGATTTAGAAACTGTGGCCCAAGTGGTTAGGTCACCTGGTAGGGTCACAGAGCCAGGATATGGTTGGACTAGGCCTGACCTTTAGCTCCACACAGGAGTACTTAACATCTCCCAGCCGCCCAACCCCAGGCTCTGTCCACTCCCTTGTCACTTACACTCGGGGGTGGGGGTGCTCTCTCTGGGCAGCTGCCGAGGAGACTGGCAAGCGGGACCACTCGAGCAATGTGAGGCGGGCACAGGCCATCCGGAGGCGGCACAACGCCGGCAGCAACCCCACCCCCCCGGCCTCGGTCATGGGCTCGCCCCCCAGGTGAGCACCAGCTGGCTGCCCGGGGTGGGGGGTGGGGGCCCGCTGGCTGAGTGCTGCTGACAGCCTGTGGGCTGCCCCCTCCCCAGCAGCCTGCAGGAGGCTCAGCGGGGCCGGGCGGCCTCCCACTCCCGGGCTCTGACGCTGCCCTCGGCCCTGCACTTTGCCTCCTCGCTGCTGCTCACCCGGGCCGGCGCCAACGTGCACGAGGCCTGCACCTTCGATGACACCTCTGAGGGCGCCGTGCACTACTTCTACGACGAGAGCGGTGAGCCCCTTCCTGCATCCAGTGGCCAAGCCTGTGGCCCAGCCTCTCCCCTGCACTGAGAGTCGTTGTCCCTGAAATCGCACCCATGGTGCCCCGGGGCTGGGCGGCCCTCTGGAGAACCCAGCGCGAGGTTTTTCTGAGGTGGGTTGGGCTTCGGTGCTGACAGGCTGCCTTATGCCGCACACCTGTCTGTGCTCCAGGTGTGCGGCGTTCCTACACCTTTGGCCTGGCTGGAGGCGGCTATGAGAACCCCGTGGGGCAGCAGGGGGAGCAGGCAGCCAATGGAGCCTGGTGAGTCTCCAAGCTCAGGCTCTCCCCGCCCTGTGGCTGGTGGGCTGTCATTTCTGGGGAGTTTTCTCCCTTCCTTCTTTGGGCAGAAGCAAAAGACCTCCGGAGAAGAGGCTGGTGGGCAGCAGCGAGGGGCATGGAGGGGAGAGGGGCAAGCCTGCAGGGATCTCTTGGGTCCCTGGCTCCACGGGACTTCCAAGCATGAAGCTCCAGGGCCGCCTTGGATGCCTAGGGTCTGGGAGGGAGGCCCTCTGTGACCTGTCTCATCTTGACAACCCTGTGCATCTTCTGGGTACTTGAGCAGCCCCCTTAGGCCCCCAGTTGTGGCCTGGCCTTGGCCTTAACCCTGTTTCATTCCTGGGCTTGCCCACAGCCCTGACCCTCACCTCTGCTGTTCCCACAGGGACCGCCACTCACATTCCTCCAGCTTCCACTCAGCTGATGTCCCGGAGGCCACAGGCGGCCTGAACCTGCTGCAGCCGCGGCCCGTGGTCCTGCAGGGCATGCAGGTGCGCCGAGTGCCCCTGGAGATCCCGGAGGTGAGAAGCCAGCGTTGGGGAAGGACCTGCAGGAAAGGGTAGAGGATGCAGACCACCAAGCGCTTGCACAGGGCCCAGGAGGGCAGGTCGCTCCGAGTGAGGGCTCCAGGGGCCCTAAGGTGGCTGGCCTGACCTTTGGTGGCCAGCACAGGGTGCACAGAACATGAAGGACTCAAGTTGCTTATTTATTTACTCAGTAAGCATGTCTGGAATAGCTCTGTTACCCTGGTGGGGCCCGCAGTTAGTGGGGATGGTGCGGTGGCACCCGCAGAGGCGACAGCTGAGATCCCTGGACAGTGGCGGTGGGTCTCTTGAGGCATGCTGGTCGAGCTTGTCTGTTTCAGCAGGGTTAGTAAGAGCACTTCTTCTTGTTCCTGAAAGTGTCCTGGTGTGGACGACAACTTATGTAATCAGTCAGGAAGTGACAGAAATATTAGGATTGTGTAAGGCACAGATTCAGAGTTTAAAGAATAGTCGTGAGAGTAGTGCCCACGCAGCCAGGGCCACAGAGACCAAGGGCAGTGCACCGAAGCCACCTGTGCCCCTTCCTGATGTGCTTGTTCTCCTTCCCCGTCCCGTGGGAGAGCGCGCAGTCCTCACATGGGCGAGGGCTCCTCCAGAGGCGGGGGCTATGCTGTGGTGTGGTGGCTCTCCTTGTGTCCCTGGAGCCTGGCACGGGACAGGCTCATGGATGCGTCCCATAAACACTCGTTGACTTAAAGACCCACAAGCCCAGAGAGGTTAAGTAGGCAGCCAGGGCCTCACAACAGTGGCATTGGCACCCAGGCCTGCCCTCAGGGCCAGCCCTCCGTGTGCTCCAGGGTAGAGTGGTCAGAATGACCCTGGTGGCCACATCTGAGCAAAGGGTGGCATTTGTACTGGCTCCCGAAGGGTAAGGTGGATTTCAGCAACCCTAGAAAGAGGCAGAGATGCCTCCTGAGTTGGGGAGACAGACACAGGAGCTGGTAACCCTGGCCCTTGGCAGCCCCCACAGCCGTTGAGTCATATCTTGGCAAGCTGGAGAAAGGAGCAGGCCCTGGGGTGGAGGGTCAGGGCAGGCTGCGGGGCTGCTAGATGGTAGGGACTTCCTGTGTAGACCAGCTCGTGTGTGCCAGCGGGTGGCATGGACGGGGGTTGATAGAGCTGATGGCCAGTGTGTGCCAGGGGTTGGCGTGGACCGCGGTGGTGGGAGATGGGGCTGATGGCTAGTGTGTGCCAGGGGGTGGCGTGGACCACCGTGGTGGGGGGGCGGGGCTGATGGCCGCGGCCATGGGGACCGCAGTTTGACCTACTGGACCAGGACTCCCTGCACGAATCCCAGGAGCAGACGCTGATGGAGGAGGCGCCACCCCGGGCCCAGCACAGTTACAAGTACTGGCTTCTTCCTGGCCGCTGGACCTCTGTGCGCTACGAGCGGCTCGCCCTGCTGGCATTGCTGGACCGGTGAGCACTCAGTTCCTCAGCTCCCAGTCCTCTGTCGTTCCTAGCCCCAGGCTTCTAACGTGTGGAGGCCGTCAGAGCCACAGAGAGCCTAACCGCTGGGTCACTGAGGGTGTCTGGAGGCCTGGAATTTGCAGTGGGATTGCTTTAGGTTCTTCTAGCGGTGAATGGTTGGCCTAGTGGGGGTGCTCTGGTCATTCTTCTCTCAAATTTTGCTGGAGGGAGACATGGCTTCTACGCAGTGTGTTTTTATTTTTTTAATTTGCTTCTGCGTTAGATTTAACTAAATTGAATCCTGTATACCCTAAAAAGCCAGCAAATCGTCTGTCTTAGCTCTCCTTTTTTTCTGAGAGGAAACTGAGGCCCAGAAAGGCAGAGAGGTCAGGTGATGTTTGTTGTCTGGGGGGCTTCCTGTGCTCTGGATTTCTCCCGGCACTGTGAGCGGTGCTTTGGGGGAGCGGTAGGCAGATCGGCCAGATCCCAGAGTGGTGGCCCCTGAGGTCTCTGGGTCTAGAGGGGACAGAGCCTGGGGTTGGGTGCAGGGTAGCAGTGGGCTGGCTTCCTGGAGCAGGTGCAGCCTGGCCCTGCCCAAGGTTATAGCTCCAGATACTCAGGATGACGGCTGCTGTGGGCGCCAGCCCAGATGTGGGTCTTTGTGGCCGGGTCCTGTCCCCCACCCCTACCCCCTAATCCCTTGCCCCGCCAGTACGGGAGGAGGTAGGTGTTCTCTGACGCGGCGGTCTCTCCAGGACGCGTGGGCTGCTGGAGAACATCCTCGGTGTCGGCCTGAGCAGCCTCGTCGCCTTCCTGGGCTACCTGTTGCTGCTCAAGGGCTTCTTCCGGACATCTGGGTCTTCCAGTTCTGCCTGGTCATCGCCTCCTGCCAATACTCCCTGCTGAAGGTCAGGCCTGGCTTCCAGCGTCTCCTCCCCTCCTCTTACGACCCCTCTTGAGAGGTCGAGCTAGAAAGCAGATGAGATGGTTCAGGCCCCGTGTCACCACCACTGTCCCCACCCAGCACAGGAAGGGACTGAGGCTCAGGACAAGGGAAGGGGGAGTCCTGCCCTGGCCCCTCATAACGCCTTCACAGTGGGGTTGAACAGGCCCCAGTCCTCTGTCCCTCCTGTGAGTGAGGCTCTCGCCTCCAGTGTAGCCCCTGTCTCTTCCAGAGCGTGCAGCCGGATGCCGCCTCTCCCATGCACGTGAGTACAGTGAAGCACGTCTCCTGCGAGGCCTGGGCCTGGGTGGGCTGAGACCCTCACCAGTCCCCATTGCCCCCAGACCCCTGATCCTTCTGCCCCGACCCTGCCAAGCTCTCCTAGACCCAGGGCCGGGCCTGGGGCACATGAGCATTCGAGTAGGGCATTCAGTGAGGGAGGCACGGCTCCTCACAGGCCCCCTCCCCAGGGCCACAACTGGGTGATCGCGTACAGCCGGCCCGTCTACTTCTGCATCTGCTGTCTGCTCATCTGGCTGCTGGACACCCTAGGCTCCGCGCAGCCGTTCCCACCCGTCTCCCTCTACGGCCTCACGCTGTTCTCCGCCTCCTTCTTCTTTTGTGCCCGTGATGTGGCCACTGGTAAGGCCGGGTAGGGTTGAGGTTGCAAGGGAATGAGGGGGAGCGAGGCCCTAAGGGTTGTCTCTTATACACATCTAGATGTGTATAAGAGACAGGGACAGGCTCATGGATGCGTCCCATAAACACTCGTTGACTTAAAGACCCACAAGCCCAGAGAGGTTAAGTAGGCAGCCAGGGCCTCACAACAGTGGCATTGGCACCCAGGCCTGCCCTCAGGGCCAGCCCTCCGTGTGCTCCAGGGTAGAGTGGTCAGAATGACCCTGGTGGCCACATCTGAGCAAAGGGTGGCATTTGTACTGGCTCCCGAAGGGTAAGGTGGATTTCAGCAACCCTAGAAAGAGGCAGAGATGCCTCCTGAGTTGGGGAGACAGACACAGGAGCTGGTAACCCTGGCCCTTGGCAGCCCCCACAGCCGTTGAGTCATATCTTGGCAAGCTGGAGAAAGGAGCAGGCCCTGGGGTGGAGGGTCAGGGCAGGCTGCGGGGCTGCTAGATGGTAGGGACTTCCTGTGTAGACCAGCTCGTGTGTGCCAGCGGGTGGCATGGACGGGGGTTGATAGAGCTGATGGCCAGTGTGTGCCAGGGGTTGGCGTGGACCGCGGTGGTGGGAGATGGGGCTGATGGCTAGTGTGTGCCAGGGGGTGGCGTAGCTGGCAGACTGACCGGGCCTGTGCTTCCCCTCCCTGCCAGTGTTCACCTTGTGCTTCCCGTTCGTCTTCCTCCTGGGCCTCTTGCCCCAGGTGAACACCTGTCTCATGTACCTGCTGGAGCAGATAGACATGCACGGCTTTGGGGGCACAGGTACGGAGCCTAGGGCGGGGCTCGGGGGTGAGGAGGCCTGTGGGTCTGTGAGGCTGTGAGGGTGTGAGGGCTATGAGGCTAAACAACTTTGGGTCTAGCACTTTGCTGAGGCTTTTCTGAGTCTACATGGAAGATTCTAAGAGCCCGTCTCTTCCCCTCCCTTCCCCACCTCTCCTCTTCAGGCAAGTGGTTTAAACCCGAGAATGCCAGAAGCCCTGCAGGCCTCTCTGGGTTGGGGGAGCAGAGAACAGTGGGCTGGGCCCCAGGTCCAGGGGAGGTTAGCCCCTGGAAGTTAAGGGGCAGCGGGGGCAGAGCTGCGGGGGCTGGCGGGTGGACTCTGGGCTTTACTTGCCCCCGCTCGCCTCGCAGCTGCCACCAGCCCCCTGACCGCCATCTTCAGCCTCTCCCGCAGCCTGCTGGCCGCCGCCCTGCTCTACGGCTTCTGCCTTGGGGCCATCAAGGTAGGGATGACCTGGAGGGGTGCTGGGAGGCATCCAGAGTGGGGGGCTGTGGGATGGGGCTCGCAGTGGCCTCTGCCCCGAGTGGGGGCGCCCGCAGCTCTGACCGGCGTGGGCTCCCTCCCCAGAGCCCTTGGCCGGAGCAGCACGTCCCTGTCATCTTCTCCGTCTTCTGTGGCCTACTGGTGGCACTGTCCTACCACCTGAGCCGGCAGAGCAGCGACCCCACCGTACTCTGGTGGGTGCCTGCACGTGCTCTTGTGTCTGTGTGTGTCTGTGCCTGGCAAGGGTTGGGGGGCGGGGTCTGCACATGTGCCTGTCACCACCTGACCCCAGGGCCTGCGGGAGGAGGGGCAGCCTACCAGACCCAGGCCCCTGACTTTCTCCTGGCCCAACCTCCCAGGTCTCTGGTCCGAAGCAAGTTCTTCCCCGAGCTGGAGGAGCGGAGCTTGGAGACCGCCCGCACCGAGCCCCCAGACCCACTGCCAGAAAAGATGCGCCAGTCAGTGGTAAGTGCACGGAGTCTTGGGGTCCAATATTGGGGGGAGGGTGTGTTCAGCCACTGGTGGCAGCGGCACCCACGCTGGTGTTTCCTGACCTTGCAGCGCGAGGTCCTCCACTCTGACCTGGTGATGTGTGTGGTGATCGCCGTGCTCACCTTTGCCATCAGCGCCAGCACCGTCTTCATTGCCCTGAAGGTTCGTGGGGCACAGGCCAGTCCTCTCGCCCAGGTCTTTGCCAGAGCCCACGTGCTCCCAGGGCCGGGGCCCATGGCCTCACATCCTTCTCAGGCCCTGGTTGACGTGCACCAGGTGGCCCTGTGGCTGAGCCTCCCCTCCTTCTTGCAGTCCGTGCTAGGGTTTGTGTTGTACGCGCTGGCGGGGGCCGTAGGCTTCTTCACACATTACCTGCTGCCGCAGCTCCGCAAACAGCTGCCCTGGTTCTGCCTGTCGCAGCCCGTGCTGAAGCCGCTGGAGTACAGCCAGTACGAAGTGCGAGGTGAGTGCCCCCGCCAATCTGGGGCCCTGCACCTGCCTAATAGGGCTCGGACCTCTCAGCTCAGGGTGCCAGCAGGGGGCAGCCTCTGCCCACACCGCCCCGTCTACGATGGCATGGGCCCTGCGGCCCCTTCACTGCCCTCTGTACCGTCTCCTGTGCCCCCCTCAGCCCCTGCCTCACTCTCGCCCTACCTGCTCTGCCCTTTCCTTGCCCGCCTTGTGGACCCTGGGGAGGGAGAAGCAGGACTCCAGAAGGTGGTGTTGAGAAATACAGACTGGTTCTTAATGAGCTAGACCAGCGCAGTGCACATTGAATTGTGCAACACAGACTCCCTGGAGCTTGTGTTTAAATACCTGGATTTGTGGTGCAAAGGTCTGCGTGCTTGTTTTTCTTAGACATTGAAGATCTTGTTTACTGGGCCAGCATCTCCATGTGGCTACGGTCACCTTGAGCCAGTGACAGGGGCCTGGTCTGAAGGTCCCTGTGACTGACGGTCACTGTGAACTTGGGCCTCACCCAACCTGTCCTGACTCCAGTGGACACCGAGGGTGTTGTCGTCATCCTTTATTTCAGACAGCCGAATGGGCAGAGCACCTGCCTTGGGTGCCCAACACGCCCTGCCTGGGCCTCATCACCCTCATTTGATTTGCTGAAGATCAGCACCCCCAGCTGCTCAGAAATTCTAGGGGCTCAGAACTGTGCACCCCCACATCCTTGGCTCTGCCCTCCTGCCAGCTTGCCTCGGAGAGCACACCTGTCCTCCCCTGCAGTGGGAGGAGGTGTGGAGGGCCTGGAGCTCGACAGCAGTGCCACCCTCCTGCCCGTGGTTGCAGGTGCTGCCCAGGTGATGTGGTTTGAGAAGCTGTATGCCGGCCTGCAGTGCGTGGAGAAGTACCTCATCTACCCGGCCGTGGTGCTCAATGCCCTCACGGTGGACGCTCACACGGTCGTCAGCCACCCGGACAAGTTCTGCCTCTAGTGAGGACCGCTGGCCCCCTGGTCTCTCCACTACCTACCTGCCCAAGTAGCCCAGGGGGAAACTGTAAGCTTAAGTAGGCCCCCAGCTCCTGACACCCCTTCCAGTGAAGCACCTGCCTTCTCAGGATCAGACATGTCCCTCCAGTACTCCTGAAGTTGAGGGGGTTAGTGACCTCTTCAGGAAGCAGAGACAAAGGTCGCTGGCCCGAAAGAGCTGGGCCCGGCAGAGCCCAGGCCACGGCCTGCAAGGGGCGGGCGGGCCCCCCCACCACCCAGCCCCTAAAGCCTGCCTCTGGCCCACAGCTGCCGGGCGCTGCTCATGACCGTGGCTGGGCTGAAGCTGCTGCGCTCGGCCTTCTGCTGCCCACCCCAGCAGTACCTGACCTTGGCCTTCACCGTCTTGCTCTTTCACTTCGACTACCCACGCCTCTCCCAGGGCTTCCTGCTTGACTACTTCCTTATGTCCCTGCTCTGCAGCAAGGTGAGCTGCGAGCGCACTGCAGGCCTGTGGGCAGGCCTCTCCTGCCTTGGTGCGGGAGACCTGCCCCAGTCCTGTGGTATCCTCTCTGAGAGGCTTGGCAGCAGCTCCTCGTAGACCAGTGAGCAGGCTGAGGTTTAGAGAGCATAAGTGATTTGCCTCAGGTTTCCTGGAGAGCTGGTGGTCAGCTGGGACTTGAGCAAAGGCCTGTCCTGGCTCTGTACTGGAGGCCTGCGTTGGTGCCCACGGGGGACCCCGGCACAGGCCTGAGCTTTCATCTCACTCCCGTGAGCATTCTGCTCTGGTTTCTGGCCTGGTCCAGGATGGTGGAGATCAAGTCTGTGTCCCCCTTTGAGGGTAGGGCCTGTGACTGTCTCTTAACTTTTGGTATCACAGCTTCATCACAAAGAGTGGCATAGCCTGAGCAGATCATCTGTTCTACCTCGTCTGAACCTCAGTTTTCTCATCTGGGAAGTGGGACAGTGATAGGAGGCTCCTGGGATGATTATATGAATTAAATAGCTGATGTCCCCTTGGGTGCTTTGTCTGGGGTTGCTAATGGTGTTGGAAGTCCCAGGGGTCTGAGGGACATGTGGTGGGCCCCCTTTTCTGTGAGCAGTCCGTGTATCTCTCACCTTCTCCCCTCTCCACCCCTGCAGCTGTGGGACCTGCTGTACAAGTTGCGTTTCGTGCTGACCTACATCGCGCCCTGGCAGATCACCTGGGGCTCAGCTTTCCACGCTTTTGCCCAGCCGTTTGCCGTGCCACGTACCCAGCCTGCTGCTTGCAGCCCGGGTGGGGGTGTGCAGGGAGGCCTGTCGGCCGGATGGTGGGCTTCAGGCGGGCTGGCAGGGGTGGAAGTGTCGTGAGGGAGGCTGGGGAGGGTCCTGCGTGCCCGCCACCTCCTTGACTCGCGCCCAGACTCGGCCATGCTGTTCGTTCAGGCCCTGCTCTCGGCACTCTTTTCCACGCCTCTCAACCCACTGCTGGGCAGCGCCGTCTTCATCATGTCCTACGCGCGGCCCCTTAAGTTCTGGAGCGTGACTACAAGTGAGTCTCCTGGGATGGAGGCGGGTGCCCTGTGGGACCCTGAGGGCGACTGGCTGGGAGCGGGTGGCTGAATGGGGCAGGTTGCTGAGAGATCAGATGGAGATTGGAGGCTGGGCTTTGGGGAACAGCACCTTGGGCTTCACTGAAATGGCTGATCCACAAGAACACAGCCTGAGCCAGATGGAGGCCTGGGACTCACGCCCTGGGCTTTCTGGCTGTGTGGTGCCCCTGGGGGAGTTCCCTCACGTCTGTGAACCTTAACCTCCCCCTGTCGTGGAGCTCTTATGGCGTCTGCCTCAGAGTATGGGGGTGTAAGCCCAGAGGGGCGTGGGTGGAGGGGGTTGGGAGCTGTCAGCTGAGCTTGGGGCAGCCGTGCCGTCTTGGCCACCTGTGTGTCGCCCTGTCTCTGAACAGCACTAAACGCGTGGATCATTCCAACACCCGCCTGGTCACTCAGCTGGACCGGAACCCTGGTGTGTACCCAGCCATGGGGGCTCTGGGGCAGGGCCACCCTGGGGAGGGAGCCTTGCTCACTTGTCGTGTTCATCTGTCCGTCCATCCTGGGTCCCAGGCGCTGATGACAACAACCTCAACTCGATCTTCTATGAGCACTTGACCCGCTCGCTGCAGCACACACTGTGTGGGGACCTGGTGCTGGGCCGCTGGGGCAACTACGGCCCTGGCGACTGCTTCGTCCTGGCCTCCGACTACCTCAACGCCCTGGTCCACCTCATCGAGGTTGGCAACGGCCTCGTCACCTTCCAGCTGCGTGGCCTCGAGTTCCGGGGTGAGCCTCCGAGTGCTGCCTTTGTCAGTGTGTGAGGGCCGGACCCTAACCTTGCTCTACCCCTGTTTGCTGGGGCCCTTGAGCAAGGCACTCTCTGCCATGGGCCCCATGGCCTGGGATTCCTAATCTGAGAGTTGAGGCAACAGACTTTCTTTGGCCCAGCCCCGTCCCTGCCCTGACTGTGGCAGGTCTGTAGTGAACAGGCAGCTGTGGTAGAAGCTCGGCCTGGGGCTCCTGCTGGCCTGCTCTGTGGGCTCAGGCCTGGCCCCTGGGTTGGGGTCCACGTATAAGCCCTGGGCAGTGAGCCAGCTCCTGGCCCTCAGGAAGGATGCACCTGGCAGGTAACAGCTTCAGAAGAGGGCCCGAGCGCAGAGAGGCTCAAAGCACAGCTCAGAGCAGTGCAAGCCTGAGCTTTAGTCTTTGCATCTATAAGTGAAGGATCTCACCCTCTCCGTCCTGTCACCGTCACCCCAGTCCCACCCCACCACGGCCACTGGGAGTTAGGAGGAAAAAGAAGCTCGTTTGTTCATCCGTTCACTAAGTAACAGTGACTCCCGTCGCCTCCAGGGAAGGGGCCTGGGCACTCTGGGGACGAGGCAGGCGGGGATGGGCCCGTGTCCCCTGACTGCCCCCGCCCCTGCAGGTACCTACTGCCAGCAGCGGGAGGTGGAGGCCATCACCGAGGGCGTGGAGGAGGACGAGGGCTGCTGCTGCTGCGAGCCAGGCCACCTGCCTCGGGTCCTGTCCTTCAATGCGGCCTTCGGGCAGCGCTGGCTGGCCTGGGAGGTGACGGCCAGCAAGTATGTGCTGGAGGGCTACAGCATCAGCGACAACAACGCCGCGTCCATGCTGCAGGTGTTCGACCTCCGCAAGATCCTCGTCACCTACTACGTCAGGGTAGGAGGGTGAGGCCGGGCGGCCGGGGCCCCACACTCAGGGCTTGCTGGGCGGGAGCTTCCCGAAGGCCACCTCCTGAGTCTCCAGGAGCCTGCTCTGCCCAAGGGAAGCTGGGGCTTCAGAGAGCGGAAGCATCTTCCTAAGAGTCACTGCCAGATAGCGGGTCTCTGGGGCCCTGTGACTTGCCCGTGGGGGGCCTAGGGTGGGGCCCTCTGTCACCGACTCTAGGAGGCTCCCGTGGGGTGGTGAGTACTGGGGGCCAGTGGGCAGCACATACACAGATCCACTCTCTGGGCTTCGGTCCTGGGAGGGGCATTGCTGATGACCACCCTCCAGACCACCAGCTGTGGACAGCCCCTCTGTGTCACTTGTCAGAGAAACTACTTTCTCAGATGTTTTTTTCCATGCCCTCACTCACTCCTAGGGAAGAGCTTATACTGTGGCCATTTTGCCCAGGTTCTTGGCCCCCCACATCCTACCACGCTGCTGGACTCCCTATTGCCGAGATGCCCCCTGTTCACGGCCAGCTGTTCCAGCCTCTGCAGCTCTGGGTTCCCCACCCCTCCCCTAGGCAGAAGGCCACCCCGCACTGGCTCCATCCAGGGCAGCACACACGATCCCATAACCTGACTGGCTGCCAGCTGTCAGCCTCAGACCGCCCATCCATCGTGTTCGTACCAGCCGCATACTGTCGAAAGGCTCTTCTCCATTCGCCCATGGCCCTGCTTAGAAACCAGCGGAATCTTTCTCTTTTAAATATGTGTTTTACTGTTTCCTTGGCCGAGTCAGGTCTTAGTTGCAGCTCGAGGGATCCTCATGGCGGCACGCAGCTTCTCTAGTTGTACAGAGGCTCAGTAGTTGCGGCACGTGGGCTTAGTTGCCCTGCGGCGTGTGGGATCTTAGTTCCCCAAGCAAAGATGGAACCCACGTCCCCTGCACTGCAAGGCGGATTCTTAACCACCGAAGTCCTCAGCAGATTCTCTTAAGGGGTCCAGGAGCCCCTGGCTTGGGTACAGATGCTGTGCCTCTTTTTGAGGGGAAGTCCTGTGATCACACTCATGCTATCTTGAGGGACCCATGACCTAAGCACCTGCCACAGGCAGCACCTTCTGGTGGACGCTCCGTAAGGAGGGGTGCTTCCTGTCAGCTTTCCCCTTCCCCTTCCCTGACTGAGAGGAGCAGACAGGCCTGTGTGGCTTCAGGGAGCTGAGATGGGAGAGGGGATGGGTGTCCTGGGAAGCTGACTTCAGCACAGTCTAAGGCAGAAGCTTCTCTTTTTTTCGGTCAGGCCAATAGCTTGAGGGATCTTAGTTCCCCAACCAGAGATCGAACCCAGGACCTCTGCGGTGAAAACGCAGAGTCCTAACCATGGACCACCAGGGAACTCACGGGGAGAAGCCTCTGTACCCTGACGCTATCTCTCCTAGTGGCCAGGGTGAGGGTGCGCCCCCATTCACTGACCGCTGCCCTCTCCTCACAGAGTATCATCTACTACGTGAGCCGCTCTCCAAAGCTGGAGGCCTGGCTGAGCCACGAAGGCATCGCGACGGCCCTGCGTCCTGTGCGGGCGCCTGGCTACGCTGACTCCGACCCCACCTTCTCTCTGAGTGTGGACGAGGACTACGACCTTCGCCTCTCCGGCCTCTCGCTGCCCTCCTTCTGCGCCGTGCACCTGGAGTGGATCCAGTACTGTGCCTCCCGGCGCGGCCAGGTCCGGCCACCAGCACCCTGGGGCTGCCCTCTCCCCGTCGGCCTCCTCCTTCCCCTGCGGGTTCTTCTCGCCCTCAGCCTCCCTTGCCCTGGGCCCCAGCCCCTGCCCCAAGTCCCCTGTGCTGGGTCTGAGCTGGGCTCTGGGGATGGGGGTCCTTGTGCTGCAGCCTGTGGACCAGGATTGGAACTCGCCCCTGGTCACGCTGTGTTTTGGCCTGTGTGTGCTGGGCCGCCGGGCCCTGGGGACCGCCTCGCACAGCATGTCTGCCAGGTGAGTGCCCAGCCCAGCCTGTGGCCCTCACCTCCTCTACCTCCTGACAAGCTCTGGGCCTCTGGCTGCAGCCCTCAGGGCCACATCAGCCCTTCCTTTAGTGCGGCTTCTCTCCCCATGGGACCTCGCCTGCTCCTCACCATCGCCCTGTGAGGGACACTGGCAGGGACTGACCTCCTTGTCAAGATGGGGAAACTGAGGCCCAGCGTGAAGAGCAGGCTGCCTTCTGACCCCTACACACACAGCCAGCGCTGAGGAGCCCCAGCGCACCCAGTGCATTCACCCCCTCCTCTTCTCCAGCCTGGAGCCCTTCCTCTACGGCCTGCACGCCCTGTTTAAGGGGGACTTCCGGATCACCTCCCCGCGGGACGAGTGGGTCTTTGCCGACATGGACCTCCTTCACCGCGTGGGGCGCCCGGGGTTCGCATGGCCCTCAAGCTTCACCAGGTAAGCAGAGGTGTGCCCAGGCAGGGCAGGCAGGCAGTGAACCCGCTGCTCAGGGCAGGGGCGGCCCACCTCGGCCCTCCCATCCTCCCCGCAGGACCACTTCACGTCCCCAGACGAGTACGAGGAGCCGGCCGCCCTGTATGACGCCATCGCAGCCAACGAGGAGCGGCTGGTCATCTCGCACGAGGGCGACCCGGCCTGGCGCAGCGCTATCCTCAGCAACACGCCCTCGCTGCTGGCGCTGCGCCACGTCCTGGACGACGCCTCAGACGAGTACAAGATCATCATGCTTAACCGGCGCCACCTCAGCTTCCGCGTCATCAAGGTGGGGTCGCCGCCCACCCCTCCCGGCCCCTTCCCGATGTGGCCTCCTGACCCCCTCCCACACGTGTGGCCCCTGCAGGTGAACCGCGAGTGTGTGCGCGGCCTCTGGGCCGGGCAGCAGCAGGAGCTGGTGTTCCTCCGCAACCGCAACCCTGAGCGCGGCAGCATCCAGAACGCCAAGCAGGCGCTCCGCAACATGATCAACTCCTCCTGCGACCAGCCGCTGGGCTACCCCATCTACGTGTCTCCCCTCACCACCTCGCTGGCTGGCAGCCACCCTCAGCTGCGGGCGCTGTGGGGCGGCCCTGTCAGCCTGGGCGCCATCGCCCGCTGGCTTCTGCGCAGCTGGGAGAGGTGAGCTCTGACCCATGCCTCTGGGGTCACAGGAGGATGCAGAAGTTCACAGAGAGAAAGTGGTGCCCTCTGGGGTCTGACTGAGGAAGCGCCGGAGCCAGAGGTGAACCCCAAGCTGACCCAGCTGCATACCCCACCCTCTCAGCCAGAGCTGAAGGTGGCCTTTAGCCTGAAGCACCATCAACAATGCCACCTTTAAAAACTCTATAGGGGCTTCCAGTGGGTAAGACCACGTTTCCACCGCAAGGGGCGTGGGTTCGATCCCTGGTCAGGGAACTAAGATCCCACACGCCTCACAATGTAACCTGGAAGAAAAAACCACCCTGTAAAGTAGATAGCAAAATCTTTCAGAAATAGAGCTGCGCCACGTCCTGGACGACGCCTCAGACGAGTACAAGATCATCATGCTAACCGGCGCCACCTCAGCTTCCGCGTCATCAAGGTGGGGTCGCCGCCCACCCCTCCCGGCCCCTTCCCGATGTGGCCTCCTGACCCCCTCCCACACGTGTGGCCCCTGCAGGTGAACCGCGAGTGTGTGCGCGGCCTCTGGGCCGGGCAGCAGCAGGAGCTGGTGTTCCTCCGCAACCGCAACCCTGAGCGCGGCAGCATCCAGAACGCCAAGCAGGCGCTCCGCAACATGATCAACTCCTCCTGCGACCAGCCGCTGGGCTACCCCATCTACGTGTCTCCCCTCACCACCTCGCTGGCTGGCAGCCACCCTCAGCTGCGGGCGCTGTGGGGCGGCCCTGTCAGCCTGGGCGCCATCGCCCGCTGGCTTCTGCGCAGCTGGGAGAGGTGAGCTCTGACCCATGCCTCTGGGGTCACAGGAGGATGCAGAAGTTCACAGAGAGAAAGTGGTGCCCTCTGGGGTCTGACTGAGGAAGCGCCGGAGCCAGAGGTGAACCCCAAGCTGACCCAGCTGCATACCCCACCCTCTCAGCCAGAGCTGAAGGTGGCCTTTAGCCTGAAGCACCATCAACAATGCCACCTTTAAAAACTCTATAGGGGCTTCCAGTGGGTAAGACCACGTTTCCACCGCAAGGGGCGTGGGTTCGATCCCTGGTCAGGGAACTAAGATCCCACACGCCTCACAATGTAACCTGGAAGAAAAAACCACCCTGTAAAGTAGATAGCAAAATCTTTCAGAAATAGGACTAGGATCTGAGATTTTAGGTGCCTTGGGTTGGGGACTTGTGCTTGTGAGGGCATTGTACTCTCCTCCCCCTACCAATGTCGTCTCTGTTTCCCCTCGCCCAGGCTTCACAAGGGCTGTGGTGCCGGCTGCAATAGCGGCGGGAATGTGGATGACTCAGACTGTGGCGGAGGCGGCGGCTTGACCTCCCTCAGCAATAATCCCCCCTTGGCACAACCCACACCTGAGAACACAGCAGGTGAGCTGGCAAGGTCCAGTTGAGCCCATGAGTGGGAAGGCAGCCTAGCAACTGAAGTCTGCCCTCTTATCTGTCTCCCACAGGCGCTGGGGACCAGCCCCTCCCACTAGGCCCTGCCTGGGGCCCGAGGCCCTCCCTGAGTGGCGCTGGTGATGGGCGCCCCCCTCCTCTGCTGCAGTGGCCACCCCCTCGGCTCCCTGGACCATCCCCCGCTTCACCGGCCCCCCCTGAGGGTCCCAGGCCCTCAAGGCCCCCTGGCCCTGGTCTCCTAAGTTCTGAGGGTCCCAGTGGGAAGTGGAGCCTGGGGGGTCGGAAGGGACTAGGGGGATCCGAGGGGGAGCCAGCCTCAGGGAGCCCTAAAGGAAGCACCCCCAAATCTCAGGTAAGGTTCTTCCGGTGGGGTCAGGTCTGGGCAGCTCAGGTCTGCTCTCCCACCACCAACCTGTCTCCCTTCCCTCAGGCGCCCCTAGACCTCAGCCTCAGCCCAGACATCAGCACTGAAGCCTCACCCCCCAGAACAGTGCGGGATATTCCTTGCTTGGACAGCAGTGCTCCTGAGAGTGGCACGCCCACCGGGGCCCTGGGCGACTGGCCTGCCCCTGCGGAGGAGCGAGAGAGCCCAGCGGCTCAGCCCCTGCTGGAGCATCAGTACTGAGTGGCCTGGCGCCCTCTGGGCCTCAGCCCTGTATTTGGGAACTTGGACCCCTGGCCTCTGGCCCTTTCTGCTGGACCACAGAACCGAGTGGCTTTGGCTTCCACATGTGAACCCTGACCTCTGGCTGCCTTAGCCAGAGTACCGGAACTGAATAGCCCAGACCTCTGACCTTGACCCCTGATCTCTCATCCCTAATCCAGGGCCTGGGCTCCCCAAACTGAGGCAGGCAGCATCCCAATTGGGCCCTGAGAGCCAAACCCATGGGCTGGTCCCGCTTCAAGCCCATGGCCAGGACTGACTTGGCCCCTCTGCCTGTACCGCCTGCTGAGGTGGCCCTTTGGCCTTGGACTTGGGGCTGAAATGTGGGAAAGGGGGGGGTGGTTTCTTTTTTTTCTTTTTTTTTTTTTCGTGCTTCGGAGACACCAGAATTAATAACACTATTTTTGATTTTGGTTGGTGGTTTCTTCTGTCTGGGGGTGTTTGGGTGGAGGGTGGAGGAGGTGGTCAAGTCAGGGTAGATGAGCACAGAGAGGGATGAAGGATGTGGGGCTTGGTTCTGAGGTCAAGGTTAGACCAGGGTGGGACTCAAGGACTGGATCCTCTTTGCCACAAGCCTGTTCCCTTTTTAAACTTTGACCTTAAGTGTGCAGTTCTGTTTCTCACGCCAAAATGTTCAAAGATTTCTCGCTCCAATGGCAGGGCCCTGCAATTATCAGCCTGACCCTTGCCAGAGCCTTTCTCTGAGCCTCAGTTTCTCCAGTTGTAAAGAAGAGATGACACCTATCTAAGGCCTCTTAAGAATACGAGACTGCATGTGTGGAGCAGCGCTTACAAGTACTCACGAATAGTGGCACTGCCTGAGCACTTGGTCTCTGTGCCTAGGCTGCAGCCCAACACTGCGTCCCGGTCTAGCCCCTAAGTTGGTTTGGAAGGCCGGTACACTTGTTCCGGTTTCTTGGCCAAGGGCTGGAAGCCCCACAGTTTCACAGCTTGGCGGGCCGGGCCTGGCTCAGGGCAGGCGCTCCGCCTGCGCTCTGCGCAGAACGCGGCCAGGCCTTAAGTCCCCTCCCACTGCGCTTCCCGCCGCGGAGGACTCCCGGGCCGGCCCCGCCTCTCCTGCCCGGCCCCGCCCCCGGTGTGGCCCCGCCCCCAGGCGGAGCCGGCCTCTGGAGCCGCCGCTGGAGAGCAGGCAGCGGGACCCCAGCGCCGGAGGAGGCGGCCGGGCGGGAGCCCCAGAGGTACCGGCGGGAGTGGGGGCGCGGCGGCACTGTGTCGGGCGGGACAGGGGAGGAGGTGGCCTGCCGGTCAGCCAGGGTAGTGTGTGGGTGGTAGGGGGTCCTCGCCGAGTTCACCGCCTGCACCCTCCCAACCTCCCACTGGGCTCTAGTCCCAAGTCAGCATGTCCAGTCCCCTGCCTTGACTGGTGCCGCCCCCATCTCCTTTGCGTAGACAGCCCGGCCCGGCCTGTGGCGGGTGAGTGAGTGGATGCGGCGGTTACCGGCTCCTCTCAGAGGAGCTGGCAACTGTCCGGCTGCCTGCTGGCTGCGTGCCGGGCACCCCCTGTTCTAGGGCTCCCCTTGTCCCAGGGCAGCCTCCGACCCAGCTTTTGCACACCGCCCCCCAGTCCAGCGCCTGGCCTGGGAGGAAACATCTGTCGCGCCCCCTGGCAGTAGAAATGGGGTCATGACCTCCAGATGTGCTGGGAAGCGTCCAGAGCCTCCTCCTGGGGCAGCCAGGCCTTCCGGATCTGTGGGAGCGGGCCGGCCCCCTCCTCGCCAGTGACACAGGCCACAAGGAATGTCCTGGCCTCAATGGACCCTGTGTGAAGCTGCTGGGTGGGGGGCAGAGCCCAAAAACACCCCTCAAGGCAGGGCCAGAGCCCAGCCGGCGCTGGGCCAGAGCAAGAAGCAGCCCCCAGCTGTGCACACACAGATACACAGAGCTCGACCTGCACGCAGCAGGGCCCTGCACAGACCCCTGCCTTGTGTCCCCTCCCACCCCATCACACACACTTCACACACACACACTCCACAGCCCAGGCCCTAGAACTTGGCCCATGGAGCCAGGGCCTGCATCTGCCACCATACGCTTAACACATGGCCAGCTTTGCTCACTTCCCTTTGCTTGCAATCTCCTGGCAGGGTTGGGAAGAGACAGGAAGGGTTAATTAACCCCATTTTGGAGATGAGAGAACATAGGCTCAGGGTCAGCATCAAGAACTTTGTCCTAGGAGAAGCTAAGGGAGGAGGTACTCTGAGCTCTTGGAGGCCTGCCCTTGTTTGGTTCTGGAGCTCTAGCTGAGGGGTGCAGAGCGTGTGCCCCCACCCCCTCCCAGCCCAGCCCCACGCAGCCCTAGCTGATGCATGAAAACCCGCCAGCAGGTGCCTGCACCCCGAGTGGGTCACCCACAGCCCTGCCCCAGCCGCCCACTCCATCCTGGTTCATCTGAGGGTGGCCCCCTCACACCACCCTTTCTTTACACCTGCCCCTGGTCTCGACACGTTTCCGCACTTAGCAGATCCCTGGGGCCTTCGGTGTCTCACTCGTACATCCTGTGAGACCTCAAGCCTTAGCCTAGCCCCACTTGCCCCACACCTACTGACACAGAGCTCGGAGTGGGGAAGTACAGCATCGCTTAGGCCCTGCAGACTGACAGGCCTAGCTGTCAGTCTGATCCTAGCTGACACAGAGTTGCTCTAGGCAAGAGCATTCCCTTATGAGGACCTCGGTTTGATTGTCATGTGGGGTTCAGATGCCCTGTCAGCCTCAATGTGGCCAGGTAGGCCAAAGTCCCCGTGGGTCCCAGTTCCAGCCCTAGTCACCAGGACTTCCTCCCCTCCCCCCAGGCAGGGTCACAGAAGCCTGCAGGAGGGTGAGCCCAGACCTGTCCATCAGGTTGGGGTGACCGAGGTCCCATGACTGAGCTGGTGTGACCCCAGCACCTTCCTCAGGATGTGGGGCCGGGCAGGGGGCTGGGCCCAGAGCTTGGGCCACTTCCTGCACTGAAGGAAGTCCTCTTGCTGTCCCTGCTGACCTGCCACTGCCCCCTGGGAACTCTTGCGTCCTTGAGGTACCAAGGCAGTGAGGGCCAGGGCATTGAGACCCAGCCGCTGGGTGCTTAGTTCCTGTGGGATCCTGGAGGAAGTGGGAGGAGCAGGGAGGAAGGTCTCTGGGGACAGGACGTCCTCCCTTTGTCAAGTGGGCAGGACCCAGACACCAGTGGCCCCATGGGTTTCCCGTTCCAGCAGAGACAAATCATCTGTCTGGTTGGGCCAGCTCTTGGTGGGGACCCTCACCCTGGGCCCAGACCACAGCTAAGGTGTGTGATTGGGAGCTGGGGAACCCTGGCGGCCCCAGGGCGCCCGTGGCTCCCAGACCCTCAGAGCCAAGGTCGCCACAGCCCAGCCCCTGGCCCTGCCCTGCGCTGAGCTGGAGGAGGGGGCTGAAACCTCAGCCCCAGGCAGACAAGGAAGTGGCCAGGAAAGCGGAAGCGGCTTTGATGGTCGCGGAGGGGGCCAGAAGCCAACCGGCGTGGGGAGGACCAGGCGGGGGGCTGGGTTCCTGTTTTCTCCCCAGGCCCCTCTCAGCAGCCCACTCCTCCCTCAGGGCAGGAACCGGCCTGCTGGCTGGGCACCAACCACCCGCGCCCGCCAATGCGGCCCGGCATCTGGAGAGCCAGGTCCCCAGGTCCGAGGCGCGCCCATGTGATGGAGGAGGGGGCTGAACCTCAGCCCCAGGCAGACAAGGAAGTGGCCAGGAAAGCGGAAGCGGCTTTGATGGTCGCGGAGGGGGCCGGAAGCCAACCGGCGTGGGGAGGACCAGGCGGGGGGCTGGGTTCCTGTTTTCTCCCCAGGCCCCTCTCAGCAGCCCACTCCTCCCTCAGGGCAGGAACCGGCCTGCTGGCTGGGCACCAACCACCCGCGCCCGCCAATGCGGCCCGGCATCTGGAGAGCCAGGTCCCCAGGTCCGAGGCGCGCCCATGTGGGCCGGCGGCGGCGTGGGGAGCCCTCGGCGGGGCCCGGCCCCTGCGCCTACCGATGACCTCTTCGCCCGCAAGCTGCGCCAGCCGGCCCGGCCCCCCCTGACGCCGCACACCTTCGAGCCCAGGCCGACCCGGGGCCCGCTCGTGCGCAGCGGCAGCGATGCAGGCGAGGCTCGGCCTCCGACGCCGGCCAGCCCTCGTGCCCGCGCCCACAGCCACGAGGAGGCCAGCCGCCCTGCCGCGCCCCCAGCCCGGTTCTTCTCCGACCCGCTGGCACTGCTGGGGCTGCCGGCAGAGGAGCCGGAGCCTGAGTTCCCGCCGGTACCTGAGCCGCGCTGCTTCGCCCACTACGACGTGCAGAGCCTGCTCTTTGACTGGTCTCCGAGGCCCCGGGGACCGGGGGCGCAGGCGGAGGCCAGCTTTGGGACCCCGGCCGTGGCTCAGGACCAGACTGCTAGCTCGGACCTGCTGCTCGAGGCGCCTGGCTTTGTGAGAGAGCTCGGGGGCGAAGGCGAACTGGGCCTGGGGGGACTGGTGTCTCCACCTGTGCCCCCGTCACTGCCCAATGCGGCTGTGTCCGTCCTGGAGGAGCCGCAGAACCGAACCTCTGCCTACAGCCTGGAGCACGCAGACCTGGGCGCCGGCTACTACCGCAAGTACTTCTACGGCAAAGGTGAGGGTAACCTGCGGCGCACTCCCCTCTCTGTCGAGTCCCTGGCTATGTAAAGCGTCGGGCTCTGTTTCTAGGTCAAGGTTGCCCAGCTAAACCACCTCCCTGCAGCCAAGCCAGGCCTCCCCTCACACCCAGACATGTTCCTCTGCCTCTGTCGGTTCATCGTACTCCTCTGGGCTGGGGAGAGATTTCCTAGGGCCATGGCTGGGGAGAGATTTCCTAGGGCCATTGCTGGGAGCTGAAATCTAAACCCCTGCACCTGGGCCCCTTGTGATCATCAGTGTTCACATGGGAGAGCCCCGGATATTCTGGGAAAGAATATGGGCATGCTGGGCAAGGCCATGCAGGATCTAGGCTTTGGAGCTCCCTGGGTCCAGGGCGAGATATCCAGGCGAGGCTTAGGGCCCAAGTGTATAATAGGTGCGGACAGGAGTCAGGATTTGGCTTGGTAAAATGTGGGCAGGGCTGAGGAGGGGATGATCTGAGCTAGTGTGATGGGACCTGGGAGGGGGCCTTGGTGATGGGTGTGGTTGAGCAAGGGTGGGACTGCTGAGGGGTGAGGCTGGTCATCTGCCTCCTGCTCCCGGCAGAACACCAGAACTTCTTCGGCCTGGACGAGGCGCTGGGCCCGGTGGCAGTGAGCCTGCGGCGGGAGGAGAAGGACAGCAGCGGAGGGGGCACTCTGCACAGCTACCGCATCATCGTGCGGACCACGCAGGTGGGCCAGGGTCATGGGAGCCAGACCTTGGGCTGCCTCCGGAGCCGCCTGCGTGTATCCTGAGCCCCCCTACATCCCGTCCTTAGCTCCGGACCCTCCGAGGCACCATATCAGAGGATGCACTGCCACCAGGGCCCCCCCGAGGCCTGTCCCCGAGGAAGCTTCTAGAGCATGTGGCCCCACGGCTGAGCCCCACCTGCCTGCGCCTGGGCTCAGCTTCACCCAAGGTGCCTCGCACGCTGCTCACACTGGACGAGCAAGTGGTGAGTGGGCAGGGCACCCCTGTCCTAGAGCTAGACCTGGTCTGAACCCAGTCTGCCCAGCTCCCAGCCACCCAGCCTTGACCCTGATCTTGAGCTGGATGGGAACCCCAGAAGAGCTAGCTTTTCAAAAGGAGGGCATGAGAGGTCATCTGGAACCTTGCCTCTCAAGACCAGCAGCATCCACTTCACCTGGGGGCTTGTTAGAAAGGCAGGTTCTGGGTCCTAACCCAGACCTACTGACTCAGGCCCTACACGTGAAGAGATCCCGAGATGATTCCCATGTGCCTGTCAGCTGAGGAGCACTGTCTGATCGCCACTCCCTCTTCTTGAAAGTCCTTCTCATTCTTTGTAGTTTGCCCTGCAAGGCCCTGCTGGGCCTCCTGCTAGTTTGGGGCGCTTGCTTCTTCCACTGTGGGCCCACTCAAACCAGCTGGAAGTCCTTCCCTACCCTGTGCCGAAAGTTACTACTCACTGGCCCTGACTTTCCTCTTTGGTCATTCAATCTGTCAGTCACTCAACAAACATTTCCTCATCCCTTGGTACCAACCTCCAGACTGGATGCTGGAGACTTGTCTAGACCAGATTTTGTCCTCGAGTAGCTCACAGCCAGGTGGGGGAGAGACCCACAGAGAATCATGGATAATGATGAGCAGGATAATAGTGAAAGGGGGATGCTGAGGGCTCTGTGGGGCACAAGGGTAGGGCTGATTGCCTTCCTTGACCAGGAGGTTATTAGCATCATGGAGGAAATGCAAGAGCTCAAACCAGGAAGGGCAGGCATGTTCTGGGCAGAAGGAACAACCTTGGTGAAGCTTAGAGACTAAGAACTGTTGCATCAGGGGCCTGTGGGCAGTTCAGTGTGGCTAGAGTGGGGCTAGGGGGGACAGGGTGGCAAAGGCTGACCTTTGGTCCTGAGGGTGCTGTGGAGCCATGGAAGAGCTGAGAGGTCAAGCAGCCCTCTGGCTGCAGCATGGGGGCCAGACTGGAAGCCAGGCTGAGGCTGTTGCAGTTGTCCAAGCCAGGCCTGGTGGTGACAATGGCAGAGGTGAAGAGGCGGTAGTCCAGGGACAGAGTGGCTTGTGGGGGTATTATGAGGTTCCCCTCCTTCTTGGCCTCTGAGAGAGGTATTTTGTGGAGCCAGGGACCCTGGAGGATGGACGGGAGGGAAGAGTCACAGGGAGGAGGTGAAGTGCCAGGTGCTAGAAGGACATCCGTGCAGCTGCAGCCGGGAAAGGGGCTGCACTGGAGGCCAAGATGGGGGCGTCATCCGTCGAGACGGCTGCTTTGGCCACCGAGGGCAAAGACCAGGAGTGGAGAAGAGGCCTGGACATGAAGGGGGCGGTCCCTGGGGTCACAGGCCAAGTGAAGTTCCTGTTGTCCCAAGTGCCAACTAGGGTGAGAGTATGCCAGGGTGAGGCCATGCCTGTGGTCGTTAAGAGGAGCTCAGGGTTTAAAAGTTGGAGTGGAAGTGTGGGGCTCTAGGGATGTAAGTGGGGACTGTGGGTGTAGACAGGCTTACTGTGAAAAAGGGAGGCTGGAGCTGGAGGGCCTTGGGCTCGTTGGCACGTTGGCAGGGTGCCCTGAGCTGTGCACAGTTAAACCCAGATGCAAAGGAGCCAGAGGAGCTGGGAGCAGAGGGTGAGAGGTGGTGCGGGGCTCCAGAGGCTACGGTGCCTGGAACTCGAGAGAGGGGAAGACAGGCTGGCCTTGGGCTAAGGAAGATGACTGTGTGGACGCTGATTAGGATCGAGCATCCTCTGTGCAGGGTCCTTTCCATGAACCACGTCCTCTGTGGTCCCATGAGAACCAGCCACCTCCCGGTTCCTTCCCACCTTGCCCTCCTCTGCCCTCCTGAGCACCCAGAGCAGGAGAGACCAAACCCACTTGATAGGGTCCTGGCTTAGAGAGGGCAGAGGCAGTCCCATCCCCAGGCCAGTGTCCCGTCCATGCCCCTAGGCCCCCGGGGTGCTGCTGGGAGATGGAGGCCTGAGCCTTCCGCCTGTGCCCTCCCCCTGCAGCTAGCTTCCAGCGTAAGGTGGGCATCCTGTACTGCCGGGCGGGCCAGGGTTCAGAGGAGGAGATGTACAACAACCAGGAGGCAGGACCCGCCTTCATGCAGTTCCTCACCCTGCTGGGCAACGTGGTGCGGCTCAAAGGCTTTGAGAGCTACCGGGCCCAGCTGGACACCAAAAGTGAGGCCCAGGGGGTCAGGGTGGGGTTGGGTGGGCGGAGACCCATGCTAAAGGGCAGACTGCCTTGGCAAGAACTAGCTACCGGCTCACTTTTCTGTCCCATCTTGTCCTAGGGCTGGGGCCGGGGGTGGAGTCCTCGGGGGTTGAGAAGGCTGGGAGGAGGGGCTGGGAAAGCCCTGGCGCCCTACTGCTGGAGCTGGGCCATGGGGGTTTGTGGGTACCACCTCCTCCCACCAAACAGAGCCCCAGCCCGGCCCCAGCCTGTGTTGGAAAGGTCCCAGGGTTCCTGGGAGGTGACCTCCTGCCTGCCCGCCTCTCTCAGCTGCTCGCTGATGCCTAGGCCAACATCTGTCCTCTCCTGGAACATCCGCCCCCGCTTCTCTTAGCAGATCGTTTCTCATTTCTGTCTCCATTCTGTCTCAGCATCCCCAGGCTGGATCCTGTGGTGGGAGGGAGTCGGCGGGGGAGGGGAAAGGGGAGCAGAGCTCATGGCCTGGACCTTGGCTGGTGGTGGGAAGTTGTCCACCTGCTGGTTGGGGAGGACAGAGGTTCCAGCCTGTGCACAGGGACAGCAGGTCCAAGCCACCCAGATTTCCCTTGCTTTCCCGCGGTGTCCCCAACTCCCCGGCCACAGCGGATTCCACAGGCACACACTCCCTCTACACCACGTACCAGGACCATGAGATCATGTTCCACGTATCCACGATGCTGCCGTACACCCCCAATAACCAGCAGCAGGTGTGACTGGGGCTCTGGGGAACCAGGGAGGGGTGCTGCATGGGTGGGACCTTGGCCTGAGCTCTGCTGACCCCCAGCTTCTCCCTCCCAGCTAGTGTGACTCCCCAAAGACGACACCTCAGGCCTGCACTGGGGGGCGGGTGAGGGCCACGGGTGCCCAGGCGCTGCCCGGCTTGAATGAGCAGGGACATGGGGAAGCCCCGCTCACATGCCTCTCCTCCTAACCCCCAGCTCCTGCGGAAGCGCCACATCGGCAACGACATTGTGACCATCGTGTTCCAGGAGCCGGGCAGCAAGCCCTTTTGCCCCACCACCATCCGCTCCCACTTCCAGCACATATTCCTAGTGGTGCGGGCGGAGGCGCCCTGCACTCCGCACACCTCCTACAGGTGGGCGCCCTGGGGTTCCAGTTCTGCCAAGGGTGCCTCTTCTTGGACCTTCCCTTTGCCCCTGACTATGGCCTCCTTCCCCATAGGGTGGCCGTGAGCCGCACCCAGGACACGCCGGCCTTCGGGCCAGCTCTGCCGCCTGGCGGAGGTCCCTTCGCGGCCAACAGCGACTTCCGGGCCCTCCTGCTGGCCAAGGCGCTCAATGGCGAGCAGGCGGCAGGCCACGCACGCCAGTTCCATGCCATGGCCACGCGCACACGCCAGCAGTACCTGCAGGACCTGGCCACCAACGAGGTGACCACCACGTCGCTGGACTCTGCGTCGCGCTTCGGCCTGCCTTCCCTGGGTGGGAGACGGCGGGCAGCCCCCCGGGGTCCAGGCGCTGAGCTGCAAGCGGCAGGCGCGCTGGTGTGGGGCGTGCGCGCAGCGCCGGGGACCCGGGGCGCGGCTGGAGCCGAAACGGGTGGCCCCGACGGCGCCGAGGTGCCCTGTCTGCTGGGCATCTCGGCCGAGGCGCTGGTGCTGGTGGCGCCGCGCGACGGCCGGGTAGTCTTCAACTGCGCCTGTCGAGACGTGCTGGCCTGGACCTTCTCCGAGCAGCGGCTCGACCTGTACTACGGCCGCGGGGAGGCAATAACACTGCGGTTCGACGGGTCCCCTGGCCAAGCCGTTGGCGAGGTCGTGGCGCGCCTGCAGGTGAGGCGCGGGATTAAGTTTGGGGCCCGGCAGGGGGAGCCTGCTTTGGACCCCTCGTTTCCACCGCCTCTCCTGCGAAAGGGAGAGTCAGAGTGGCGGGGGCACACCCAGTCTGGGAGCCTGGCAGAGCTAGAACTGGGGGTCCTCAGGCCCTCTTCCACGGCGTGGATACTAATGCCCTCCCCGGGGCAGGGGGTGGGAAAGGGTCCGTGTGACCTGGGACCTCCTGGGGCTGCCGCTGGGGCCTCGCGTCCTCAGGAAGCGCCACTCACGCCCCGCCCTACCCCGCCCCAGCTGGTGAGCCGCGGCTGTGAGACCCGCGAGCTGGCGCTGCCCCGCGACGGCCAAGGCCGCCTGGGCTTCGAGGTGGACGCCGCCGGCTTCATCACGCACGTGGAGCGCTTCACGTTCGCGGAGACGACCGGGCTGCGGCCTGGGGCGCGCCTGCTGCGCGTGTGCGGCCAGACGCTGCCCAGCCTCAGCCCCGAGGCCGCTGCCCAGCTGCTGCGCTCGGCGCCCAAAGTCTGCGTCACCGTCCTGCCCCCCGACGACAGCGGCCGGCCCCGCAGGTCAGGGCGCCAGGACGCAGGGCGGTGGGAGGACCAGGCAGCTTGGCCACCGCGTCGCTTATGCTTACTGTGTCCCACTGGCGACAGGAACCTTGCATGGAGGCTTTTCCCTTAGAGAACCCCATGTCCCTTATTTAATCTCTCTGAACGGCACGTTCCTAATGGGTAGAAGGAAGCCAATTAAGCACTGTCTTCACTGCGGGGAAAGATCGAAGTGCAGCCCCCCCCTAGCTTTCTCACAGACACTGTCACACACACTATTGACTACCTGCTACTTTAAAGCAGGGACATGTGGCTTCTGTAAAGAGAGAGATGGAAAATGTTTCAGGTGTTCTGGGCTATCTGGGTCCTGCTGCAGGTGCTCAACTCTCACAGGTGCTCAAAAGCATCCACAGATGTCACATAGATGATGAGTGTGGGCTCTGACGTTTGAATTTTATATGACTTTCACATGCCATTGATACATTCTTTTTGTGTTTTTTTTCCCAACTAATTAAGATCGAAAAACCTATCCTTAGTGTTCAGTACTCCAGAAACAGGCACATCTGCTAAAACAGAAAAAAAGCCAAGAGGCTGGATTTGTGCCCAGGCAGTACTTTCTGGAGCTCTACTCCGAGTGGTTTTCCCACATTATTTAAACCCTCACAGCAAGCCAGGAGATCAGTAGTAGCATCTCCATTTCGCGGTTGGAGAAGTTGACACATAGAGTGGTTTGCTGAGGTCCCATGGACAGAGGAGCCTGGTGGGCCACAGCCCATGGGGTCACAAAGAGGCAGACATGACTGAAGTGATTGAGCACACACGCACACACATGCCTGCGGGAACAATGGCCAGCAGCCAGGCAGACTTCTTTCGCTGTTGTTAGGCAGCTGGGAGTGCTCTCCTCCTGGAAGCGAGCCTCCGGCACAGCTGGGAGTAGGGCTGGTGGTGTTGGACACCCCGCCTGACCCCCTCTTCCCCCCGCAGGAGCTTCTCGGAGCTGTATACGCTGTCTCTGCAGGAGCCTAGCCGGCGGGGGGCTATGGAGCCGGTGCAGGATGAGGCTCCCGCTGAGGCCCTCCTGCCCGACACAAAGCAGCTGCTCCAAGTCTGCCTGAATGACAGCGGTGGTCCTCCAGGACCTGGGGGCCTGGCGGAGGAGAGGACCGAGTTCCTGCACAGCCAGAACCCGCCGTCACCGTGCAGGTACCCCCTCGGCCTCCCCTCTCCTGCAGCCCAGGAGGCCTCTGCAAGCAGGGGGCACAGGCAGGCACAGCTCCCAGCGCTGAGCCGTCCCTGCCCTCGCAGCTCCCTGTCCGATGAGGCCCCAGTCCTGCCCAACACCACCCCGGACCTCCTCCTCGCCACCACGGCCAAGCCGGCAGCACCCAGTGCGGGTAGGGAGACACCCCCTGCTCAGGTGAGCAGAAGCAAGGCTCTGGACCCCCACAAGCAGGGGTGGGCACAGTGGTCATGGTGGGCATCCCCCATCTATACCCACTTCCGCCCCCCAGGACGGACCAGGCAGCCCCGGTGGCTTTGAGGACAAGGACGAACCAGCTCCAGAGCTGAGGGCCTCTTTTTTGCCGCGAACCTTGTCTCTGAGGAACTCTATCAGCAAAAGTGAGTCTGGAGCAAGGGTGGGTGTGGGGGTCTAGGAGCAGAGTGGGAGGGAGCCTGGCCTGCGCTTCCCTGGCTGAGCCCACTCCCGCTGCCCACAGTCATGTCTGAGGCGGGCAGCGAGACCCTGGAAGACGAGTGGCAGTCCATCTCGGAGATTGCCTCCACTTGCAACACCATCCTAGAATCGCTCTCCCGGGAGGGTGAGGCCAGCAGGGTGCTCCGGGGGTGGGGGGGGGGTGGGCATCAGGGGCGCAGGAGCCAGAGTGGGGCTCTCTTGCTTTATGTGCCAGGACGGTTCCTCTGTCCCCACAGGACAGCCCATCCCTGAGAGTGGAGACGCCAAGGGAACTCCAAAGTCTGATGCTGAGTAAGCCTCCCACCGGCCTACCCCTCACCCCACCCCCAGGGTTCCTGCCCACGCGTTAGAGGGAAGCTCTGTACACCTGAGTCAGAAGACAGGGGCTGGGCCCCGCTCACACGCGTGGGTCTGGGTACCAGCCCGTGGTGCTGCCCCCAGCCCCGGTTCCCCTGGGTCCTGACTTTCATGTCCCCAGGCCAGAACCCGGGAGCCTGTCCGAGAAGGTCTCTCACCTGGAGTCCATGCTCAGGAAGCTGCAGGACGACCTGCAGAAGGTGACACGGTGGTTGCGGGTCGAGAGGACTCACGGGGCTGCCCTGGGAGCGGGGCTGGGGGCCCAGCCACCCTGACTCCTGCCTCCCCCTCCCCCTACCCCCTCAGGAGAAGGCAGACAGGGCGGCCCTGGAGGAGGAGGTGCGGAACCTGCGGCACAACAACCGGCGGCTGCAGGCTGAGTCAGAGAGCGCGGCCACCCGCCTGCTCCTGGCCTCCAAGCAGCTGGGCTCCCCGGCCACCGACCTGGCCTGAGCCTTCAGGCAGGCCTCAGCCTGGCTGCCTGTTTGCTGGAACTGCTAGGCTGCTCAGGGCCCCTGGGCTGCCCAAACTGGGCCCTCCTCAGGAACTCTCCCTGCGTGAGGCACGCGGCGCTGCCCCACTCCCCGGCCCAAATGGTGGCACAGTTGCCCTCACCCCACCCGTTTGTAAATATTCTGGAGAAAAGGGCACTTCAGGGAATAAAGAAGCCACTGCTCTTTGTGTCTACACAGGTGTTCATGACGTGATGGGGGAAGGGGTTTTGCTCCCATAGGCTCCGGCCAAGCTCCCGGGACTGGTTAGGGAAGCCCTGGGGACATTGGTTCAGGGTGGGCTGCCACAAACTGGGGGCTTCTCTGAGGCTAGGCCATTCCTTGTCTTCTGTTCCACACACATTTATTTGGTCTGTTGGGAAGCAAGTCACCACACTCTGTACCAATTTTGCTTAACTGTAGGAGCCAGCCCCTTGCCCTGGAACCAAACCTGAGGGGCTGAGATCAGAGGCAAAGAGTGGACCTGCTGGGTGGGGGAGGGAAGGTGCTGGCCATGCCCCCCTTTAAAGGCCCTGACCCCAGTACAGGAAGTCCTCTCCTCTCTGCAGACACTGAGCCCCCAAGCCTGGCACTCCTTAGTCACCTGGCCAGATCTTGCAGGGCCCAGTTTAGAGGTAGGAGCTTCTCTGCCTTACTGCCTGGGAGATGTTTCCATGTCTCCGACTCTCTTTCTCACCAGCCTTGTTCCTCACCAGGCTGGGCTCTTTCCCATGAGTGGCATCAGTAGGTCCAAACTTGGGATTATGTCTAAACTCTTTGTTTTCGGGATCTGAGGCCCAGACAGGGCACTGAGTTGGCCAGCATCACATGCCTTGTCCAGCCCTGCTGAGACCCAGGCCACCGACTTAGGCTTTGGCAGGATGAGCCAGGCTCTGAGAAACCGGGTCAGAGGATCAGGAGGAGGTAATGTGAGTTGCAGAGGTTCACTGTCCTGTTCATGAGATAGAGAAGTCAAGGGTATCCTGGGTAGGACCAGTTAGTTGGGGACCTACTGGACTGGAATTAGCTTTTGCAGGGACAATGGCACCCCACTCCAGTACTCTTGCCTGGGAAATCCCATGGACGGAGGAGCCTGGTAGGCTGCAGTCCATGAGGTCACTAAGAGTCGGACACGACTGAGCGACTTCACTTTCACTTTTCACTTTCACACATTGGAGAAGGAAATGGCAACCCACTCCAGTGTTCTTGCCTGGAGAATCCCAGGGATAGGGGAGCCTGGTGGGCTGCCATCTATGGGATCACACAGAGTTGGACACAACTGAAGCAACTTAGCAGCAGCAGCAGCAGCAGCAGGGTCCAGGAGGCTGGAGCTGAATCAGAAAGGGCTGTGAATGGGAGCACTGGGGTTCCCAGCATTGGGTCCCAGGTCTCACCTGGTGGACTGTAGTGAGGAGCCCTCACAGGCAGGGTCGAAGGCTCTGCTTACTCTCTGGCTGTGAGTCTGCAGAAAACTGGGGTCTGGTGATGTGGTGGGTAGATGTTCAAAGGGAGGGTGATGAGATTTGGGTGTCAGAGCCCTGCCAGGAAGCTATGGCCAGGAAAGTGTCTGTAGTTGCAGCCCCAGTGGGCAAGGTGGTCCCTTAAACTAAGGGATGGCCGTGGGGGTGGGGATAATGGGGCACATGTGCCAGGACCAAGTAAGGGAGTGAACTCGAGTTGCTAGGGGAGAAGGTGGAGAACCTACAGTGGTGGACAGGTTTCTGACTGGAGCCCCGGAGGCTGGTAAGGCCATGACTGAGGGGAAAGGGCAGGCCAGGGATGGCTAGCGCCCCTTGGAACACCGAGATTTTGAAAGACCTGAGGGATGTCAAGGTGAGATGTCCAGAGGGCAGGCGCACAGGAGAGAGAAGTCAGAGCTGGAGACAAAGATTTGGGGCTGGCGAGCCATGGTCATGATGAGGTCACTCAGGGGTGTGGGAAGGGTCAGGAGTGGGTTTTCCGGGGAGCGCAGGAGGTCACTTCAGGACACTGGGGAAGCCGAGAAGAGCGAGGCACAGCCTGAGGTGGACACGGACTCGAACTCACTAATTCCCTCCGGGCCTCAGGTTGGCGATACTGTGGGCAGTTTCGGCCATCAATTTCCTCGAGCGAGGAGTTTTCCCACTTCGCCAGGTCATTCCTGGCGCTCGCCCTGGCCCTGCCCGCAGCGCAGCAGCTGCAAACCTCACCCCCGCACGGACTCCCGCCGGGGTCCTGACCCGGCCACGGCTCTTGGGTCCCGCCCCTCGGGCGTAAGTACGGCTTGGCCAGGCCCCAGCGTGGCCCACCTACTTCAGACCCCGCCCTCCGAAAGAAACGCCGCAGCGCAGCCCGAGTCGCTAGATGCTTTCCGGTTCCCCAACATTCTGCCGCCGGCTGGCATCTTTTCTGAAGGCGCCATCGGAACCTGCACCCTGGGCCTCCTGTGTTCCCAGGGGGCTCGCTAGATTTGCAGCAACGTCTCACTGATACCTGAGTGCTCCTGCTTTCACCCTCCCGCAACCCTGCGACGCCATCGATCTCAGGATGGGCTTTTGCCGAAGTGCACTGCCTGGCCGCCCCGTTGTAGAAAGCTATCTGTGCGCTTGCGCACTCGGGAAGGCAGGCCCTCGCTATCTAGGGCCGGCGGCTGACTCTGCTTTAGTGCGCGTGCGCCGGAACAAAACGGAAGTATGTCCGCCTCTAGCCCTTGGGCCGTGGCTTGGTTTTTGTTCAGGACTCCTGGGCTGTGCGCAGTGGTGAAGAGGCGGCTTCGGATTTAAGATTTCCTTGGTCCTCCCAGGGCAGGGTATGAAAGGACAGACCTTCACCTGGCACCTCCCTTTCCCCAACTGATGCGACACCTCCCTTCCCAACCACTTAAGAGATGAAATCCAAACCTCTTAGCCGAGCCTCTTCATCTTTTACAGACCGGCCCATCGAATCTTCCCAACATCGTCTCTTACCCCGCTTACCAATAAAAGCTGGCTAGCCCCTCTGCTGATGTATAGCCCTGAAGCTAGCGTGGCCTTTGTGAAGCCCTTCCTGAAAATGCTCCATCCCAACTCCTGGGTCCAACCGGGCTCTCGCTAGGCTGACTTCCCCTCGGCCCCCATAGCCGCCTGCTTTCATTCACTGGCTGGTAGCTAGGAGTGTCCACGGATGTCCGTGGACTGCAAGCTCCCCAGTGGCGATGTATTCCCCAGCAAATGTGTGCCTCCAACTCTGTATCACCAACATCCAGCCTGAAATGAATGACCAACAGAGTGTGCTCAAAAAAGACAAATCTCTAGCCAGCATGGCAAAAATTTATTAGTTCAGAGTAGAAAAAGCAAGTCTATAAATGCTTTGATTCTTCAGTAAAAACTGCGCCTCTTGACTGGAGAGCAGCCAGCCTGCTCTCCCCAACTCTGAACAGCTCGTCCTACCATAAGCACTTGAGAAGAG
>SJYC01046695.1:0-25385 GCA_006408675.1 Madoqua kirkii | reverse complement strand
AAATTTATTAGTTCAGAGTAGAAAAAGCAAGTCTATAAATGCTTTGATTCTTCAGTAAAAACTGCGCCTCTTGACTGGAGAGCAGCCAGCCTGCTCTCCCCAACTCTGAACAGCTCGTCCTACCATAAGGCACTTGAGAAGAGGGGGAACAGAGCAGTCTCAGAGAACCTCCCTGGATCCTGGAGAAGGCCAGTGCTGCCCCACCAGCCCTTCAGCCACAGCCCAGCAAGGGAAGAGCTGGCAGAGACCTCCACAGGTGGGGAAGGCCAGGCCCTCCAAGGCTGGTAGTTAGGCACAAAGAAGGCCGCACCAGAGAGGGGCGCCTAACAGGGGCATTATTTTGCCTCAAGGTATAAATGAATCTACGATTTGAGGAAGACACTTGTAATAAGGCTTTGTGGCCTCCAAGGCCATAGCTCCAGCCTGCCCATCTCTCTAGGAGAGTACTAGAAGCTGGAGGGTGGGGTTGGAGGACCCCAGAATTTTCTGTAGAGCCTGGAGCTGAACATCAGGATAAGGGATGGAAGAGTCTGAATCTTCCCAGCTCTCCCCTTTCCAGAGAAGTTAATGCTTCTGCTTAAGCACCTCCAAAAAGAGAGAGAGAGAGATACTGCCAATAAAAGAATAAAATGCACGCTCCCCTCCCCAGGAAGACATCACCCAAAGAAGCTGGGGCACACCCTCCCAGAATCCGTAAGTGCGTGCTTTGGGAGGGCTTCGATCCCTTGCTAACCCACTGCTCTGGGCGGGGCGGGTGACACCCCTTTAGGAGCTGATCTGACTCAGAAAGGCTGAGAAGTCCACGTCCGCGATGGAGGAGAAGTCTTCATCCCCGGAGAGGAGGCCATTGGTGAGCCCAGGGGGCCCCAGGGGAGTGGGGGCTGGGTCAGGGGGCCTCTGGGACCCTGTCACCAGGCGAGTTATAGACTCAGGGTACTCCATCAGCATGGGCTCAGCTGTGTGGGGGCCCATGGGTACACCCTGGTTCAGCAACTGCTGAAACTCAGAGTTGTCGACAGATGCCAGGTCTGTGAACACGGCAGGGTCAGTGTTGTTGCCAAGCAGAGCCCCCAGGTCTTCATCGCTATCGAACTGCAGCTGCAGCAGGGCCTCCGTCAGCGTCCCTTCCCCGGTCTGGTTGGTCTTGGGGGCAGGTGGGGTTACAGCCTGAGCCAGGCCTGGGGCCAGGGCCTGGGCCAGGGTTGATGCCATGCCTGGGGCTGGGGCTGGGGCCGGGGCCAGGACTGGGGTCTGGGTCAGGACTGGGGTCTGGGTCAGGACCGGGGTGGGGGCTGGTGCCAAGGCCGAGGTCTGGCTTGGGATCTGCCCAGAAGGAAAGACCATAGGGGAAAATTCCTCAAAGTTGATGGTGCTGAGAGATGGCGTAAAGGAATAGGGCTGGGGAGCTGGAGAAGAGAAACAGAGAGGCAGGAGTCAGAGAAAGCCTCGGAGGCGACCCACCCGCCACCCCAGCCTCTGCACCCCGCCGCTGCCTCGAGTGCTGAGGCTCAGCCCTTCCCTGTGGCATCACCGGCGGCACCCTTCTCCCTCCTCTTACCCAGTCTGGCCTCCCCATGAAGCCCTGCCTGTCTACCCCGGCCCACAAAGCTCTCACAGCCTTTAGAGGAAAGGATGCTTTCAGAGCGGGCACAACCTTGTGCCTGAGCAGCCGGCAGGGAGCAGCACCTCTTCCTCTTCTCTGAGACACACAGCAGCACATACACTACAGGTCACTGTTTTGCTCCCGCAGAGGTGACTGTTTGGCTGCCCCACTTCAATGGAGAACTGAGAGCAGAGACTGCATTTTTGAAACTTCTGCATCTCAAGGCATCCAGTGTGGGTTTAACCGACACCACAGGGGTTCTCATCCCCAGGAGGGTGCTGGTTCCTGGGACACATCTCCCAAGCCTCTGATTCCCCAGGTCTGTAAGGGGCCCGGGAATTCACATCTTCATCGCTTCCCAGCTGGCTCTGATTTTAGGCCACCAAGGCTCAGGCCCTGAGAAACAGGAGCCGAACAGTGGGCAGGTTTCAGACACCTGCTGATGAGACTGCTCAACTCTCTCCAAGAGGTATCGAAACCATGGGTCGAACAAATTTGAGCCTACAGTTCCGGTGTGACGACCTTAAGGAAATCCTCACCTGGCTTGGGGATGGAGGCTGAGCTGCGGTTAGGCACAGCGATGCGCCGGGTTGGAGGCCGGGGGTCGGTGGGTCCTGTGGGGTGAAGGCTGGGTCAGTTCTTGGTGTCTAGGGTCCCCTCCCTCCCCACTGCTCTCTGATTCTCCCGCCGCCCCCTCTTACCATTGAAAGGGCTCTTTTTCATGATGCTCTTGAAGGTCTCGTATGTCCTTTTGCGCTTCTCCTCAATCCGGTGACGATCATCTGGGAAAGTAACAGAGGGAAGTGGGTCCTGCTTGTACCAGTGGACCCCCAAAGTTCCCAAAGGACGCTCAGGAGGTAGGCGAGAAGACAAACTTTTCTAAGAACCTTTCTCTAAACCTCAGCCAGTGAGAACAGCTGCACAACTCTGTGACACTCCAGAATTATAAGAATGCCATGACTTTTTTGAGAAGACCTCCGTTAGCTCAGTCTGCCCTCCAAAGGCCACACGGGGGACCCCAAGTCAGGAGCCAGGAGCTGCTGCAGGGTCCCACCTCAGGCTTCTCTCACCTGCACCATTGATGTCCCTGCTCCCGTCCAGCCCTGACCAGGCCGGTGCTGCGCGCTCTGCTCTTTGGGGCAGCCCGAGCATGACAGGCTGGCTTAAGACTTCAACAGTCGTTTAACCTTCTCTCTGATAGTTTCTGAGTTTAGTCTGGAGCTTTCCGAACTCTCTAACTACTGCAGCACTTTGATAAGGCCAAAGCACTCGACATCAAGAGCCCAAAGCCAACCTCACCATCTCACCTCAAACACCTGACCCTGGCTCCCTCCCCGTTGATGTCTCTGCCCTACCTCTTTTGCTGTTCTCAAACCTTGGACACATCCTCAGCAGCTTCCTCTTTCTCACACCCCACCATTCACCCTCTAGACACGCATTCACCGAGCATCTGCCTGCCAGGCTCCATTTGAGCCACTGGAGGTATGGCCCTGAGTAGGCAGACAAGGTTCCTGTTCCCCAAAGCTGTGACATCCAAGGGAGAGAGGGGCACTGCCACGAGTGCTGGGAGCTGAGGAGACCAGGGTGAGGTAAGAGCACCAGAGGTAAGGTTGAGGGGTCCAGGGAAGCACTGGTGTGAGCCCACCGTGCGAAGATCTGGGGGCCAGGCGTTCCGAGCAGAGGCAACAGCTGCAGCACAAGTTCCCAGGAGGACACCAAGGGCCCATGGGCTCAGGGTCTTGCAGGAGGCCGGCGGTGGGTGGGTGCATTCCATCTGTGAGGTTCACACAGCACCTTCTCTCCCGGAACATCTTCCAAAACCTCCTCACCCCGTGTCCCCCCTCTCAGATGCTCTGCACGCTGCTTCCAGACCTGCTCACGTCACTTCTCTGTTCAGAAACCTTTAGTGGCTCCCGAGGCCTTAGGATGTGACCCCAGATGAACACGAGTCCAGCCTTCAAGGCCCTTCTGCCGGAGCCTGCTCACTGCCCGACGACATGAACTCCTGCCACAAGGCTGTCCCCAAACGTGCTGTGCCCGTTCCCTGCCCTTCTGCTCCACCCGCCTAGAGAATGCGCTTCTGAGTCTTTCTCCAACCTGAATGCTCCCTCCTTCATGCAGCCGGTTCCAGTTCCCCAGTATTCTGCGCACACCTCGCTGTTTCGCGCGTCACTCTGGGACACCAGCTCTGTTTTGCATGTGAGTCTTCCTCGTGTGACCGAGCTCCCAAAGGGCAGGGAACGTGTCTTATCCATCTTTGGATTGAGGATACCTGGCGCAGAGGCTGGTGCCAAGTGGACACTCAGTCCTCACCTGGTGAAATGAACTGATGGCTGTTTCAGGCCTTGTTTTCCAGACTGTTAGACAGGTCCCAGGGCAGGACACACTTTCAGGCTGGATGACAGGCTTCAGATAAAGGATCACTTTGGTGGTTCCTATTTGAGCAGATGCCCGAAAGCCCTGACCACAGCATGGCTGTGTGGTGGTGATAAGTACAGATACACTGCGGCAAGAGGTCCCTAGAGCCAGACGGCCTGGGTTCAAATGAGGTCTGGGTCTATAACTCACTAGCTATGTGACCTAAGGCAAGGTAGATGCTATCTCCCATCTCAAAAGGTTCATGAGAGAATAAAATCAGGTAATTCATTGATATGCCTAGAATAGGGCCACACATGTCACAAGAGCTCAGTAAGTCTTGGGCATCGCTATTAAATGAGGTGAGAAGAATCTGATTACTATGGAAATCTCTACCCAATCCCAGCTTCTGACCTTCACCTACAGCTGTGGCATCCAGCCTGGCCTCACTCCCACTGGCTAGAGCCCACAGCCCTGCTGCTGTCCTACCCAGCTGGATACCTGTGTCTGGCAAGTACTGGAATTCCATGGGCTCGCTGAGCTCCCGATCAGAAGGCCGCCGCAGCTGCATGGAGACGCGCACAGGGGCCTGCAGGTTGGAGTCTGCATAGGGTGGCGTCCGGAACACGATAGCCACTTGCCGGTGCACGTCAGCTTGTGAAAAAGAGCCTCGGGCCTCCCAGCCCGGTCCCGTGAAATATACCTCGATGTCCTCTGCAGGAGACAGGGTGGCTGCGTGGGTGCTCAGCTCCCCTAGCCCGCCTCCCCCTGCAATTGCCGATACTCGTCTCTAGAGATGCATGCCCTGCTGTCCCCAAGGAGTTGGGGACAGTGCTTAAACCAGCTCCCAAACACTTAGTGTGTCTTCTCAGCCTTGCCCTTCGCCTCCTGCTCCTGGGTCCAGCCCTCCTTCTGGCTGTGTACCTTTCTGCACCTTGTCACAGAGCAGGAAGATCTCGTCCCCGCCGAGGCAGCTCCCAGAGTTCCGATTTACCCGGCAGATCTTGAGCTCAGCAGTGTTGGGGGCGCCTGAAGGTGTGGGAATAAGGAAGGAAGCCCTGAACCACTGGCGGTCTCCCGGGCTGACCTGCAGGAAAAGAAGGCTCCTGCCCAGCCCAGGGTCAATGTTGTCTAGAGTTTGCCGACTACACCTCTGCAGCCAAGGTTCAACCATTCCCATTGGCTCCTCACACCAACCAATTCAGCAACTCTTTTATCTACCAGCACCTCCTCCGTGCCCAGCTCTGCTCTAGGCCTGAAGAACATAACCACACACAAAAGGTAAACATCTCTGCCATCATGAACATACAGTCCTACGAGAACCAAAGCGATCACAACGGCTGTTTCTCCACCTGACCCAGGCAGTATTCAAGACCCATTCATACACGCCTTAGCAATGAATCCTTCCCTCCTGAGCCCCCCACCCCCCCACTGGTTCATCCTGGTTTTCCGGCCTTGGGGCTCCAAAGCCTTTTTATGTTCACGTATCCTACTGGCTGCTTTAAAACTGCAGTTGACCAATGTCAGCCCAATCCATCTGTAAACTTCCTGTGAGTTTTCCTCATTGAATTCTTAGTTTCTAACATTATCTCGTTCCTGGAAGTTCATTTCCTGGAGTCATCAGTACAGTTCTGGGCACACCACCCTCTCGTCATGGGCTGGAAATGCCTATCTCCCATCTGACTCCCTGCCAGCCTGGATGCTGCACCTCAAGGGCAGCTCTGCATCTCCTCTGCCTCGTCTTTTTGGTCAGCACAGCGCTGGGCACAGAGGGGATAACTGATAAGCTGGGTGACTAGACAAAGTCAGAGCAACTCTTACAGGTACCTCTCCCCACCTCTCTCCCCTTCCTGCGGCTCCCTGACCACTCACGGTTGTCAAAGATGGGATGAGAGAGGACAGGCGCCAGGCGGAGGGGCCTGCCTGCCGGGTCCCGCACTGTCACCTGGAAGCAGAGCCGCACGGCATTCAGGTCGTAGTCCCCACGCTGCTCTTCTATGGGAACTGCCAGAAAAACCGACGGTCAGGAGAGCCTGGGCCAGGGATGGGGCTGGGTGGAGCTGGGTGTGCGGGTAGCTCTGGGCTGGGAGGGCTGTTGGAAGGTGTGTGAAGTAGCAGGAGTCCTAGAGGAGGGCGGTGGGAAGGTTCTAGACCCATCACTGACTCTACCTGTGACCCTGGATGTCCTGTCCCCCATGCCCCTGCTCTCGGTCTATTTCTCCAGTGGTAAAATGTACTGAACGAGTGTATGTACTGAATGGGTACCGCATCTTGGCCAGTGAGGGACACATGAGGGGAAGGTGGCCTCACAAGGGTACAGCAGCTAGAGGTGCTCCAGGCAGGCCCAGGCCTCCACCATCGCCGCTCTCACCTTGGAAGGGGTTGTTGTTGGTCTGGATGCGCTGGCTGATGGCCTGCTCCAGGTCCCGCTTCTTTACACACTGGATCCCCAGGTTCTGAAAGCTGAGTCCCCCCCCCAGGCATAAGCTCCACTGTCTCCAGCAGAGCCTGGGCCCTCCTGCCTTACCCACTCTGCCCCTTATTCCCCACCCACTCACCAGGTGATCATTCCATTCTTAACCCCCTTGAATGCCACCCCACCCAACTGTGCCATGCTGAAAGCCACTCCTTACTTTGGCTGACAAGACCCTGTGCCCTGCCGCCTGGCCCCAGCCACAGTCCCTGCCAGCTCCCTACCCTCTGCCTCAGGGCTTTCTTTTACCCTCTCCAAAGACATGACACTCATTCATATTTCAAAGCCTTTTGCACCTGTTCATTCTGCTGGGCATGTTCCTTCCGTGCTTCTCTACTTTCTCACGTTTAGGTCTTACTTTCGAGAAGCCTTTCGACCTCTCAGCCCAAAGGAATGGGACCAGCTCCTTCACCCCCCACCACTTCAGGCTATTCCTCCAACCTATTACTGCTTCATTTTCATCACTGAAATAATGACTTTCTAACAGTATCTTGTTCAGTTCTTTGTACATTTATTTACGGTCTGCTTCTGTCAACCAGTACATAAGCTTCAGGGGAGACCGTTGGTTCAATGGCTTTCATTCTGACTACAAGAGATGTGACACTCCAGCCACAGGGGTTAGGGGTTCAGAGGTGATTAGGGACCCACACCTTTGCCACAGAGCTCACAGGGAGCTCCTCCTATCCACTGGAGAGAGGAGACACACAGACAATTTCAAAGCAAAAGAATCAGCTTGCAAAGCTGGAGAGGGAGCAAGCAGTGAGGAATTCTGCCCTCTGTCCAGAAATGATTAACATTATAACAGCAGTATAAATGCCTGCTTTCCGTTCCCATCTCATCACCACCTTCTTCCACCCCTGCCACCTCTAAGGAGCTCACCTGTGGATGCAACGGTCCGGGCAGAGCTCAGCCTCATAGAAGCCATCCCGGCAGTCTTTCCCCACTAGCTCGTGGGGGTGAGGCCGGTGAGGGGGGTCCTTGGTGACCAGGGAGATGCGGACTGTCCCTGGCCCTGTGTAGCCATTGATCTGTCCAAAGTACAGAGAGCACCCTAGAGGGCTGGAATTCCAAACCCAACTCCCAGACACAGATTTCAGGATTGGGGGGGCGAGGGCGATGAAAGCAAGTCCCAGCCCTGTTGACTCTGGGTCCCCGCCCTGGGGCTCTGCTGACCTTGATGGTGGGGTGGGTCTTGGTGGTGTCTGTGCTCCTCTCGCCAGGGATGCTGCCAGCTGAGCGGCCCTCGCACTTGTAGCGGAAGCGCATGCCCCGCTGCTTGGGCTGCTCGATAATCTCCACATAGGGGCCAGAGACCTGCGCAGGCTCTGCAGGGGACACGCGGGCCAGGCCCATCAGCCAGCTGACCCCATCGCCCCTGACCCTGGGGAGCTCCTCCGACCCACTGAGAAAGGATGGGCCACTTACCTGCAGGGTAGATGAGGGGGAAGAGGTCTGAAAGGAGGGGGAGACAAGGGTCAGCAGGAGCCCACATCCTGTCCTCATCAGGGAAGGCCTGCTTCCCCCAGGTGAGGAGATGGAGCCAGGCTCCTTCTCAGGGACACTCAGTCAGGGCCCGCTACCTGGAACTTTCAGGGAAACTAGGGGCGTGGGTAAGGGAGCCAGAAGCACCTTTTTCCTAAGGGAAACCAGGGATGGCCCCCTCCCTCCACCAGGGGAAACTGAGTCACGGCCTTTTCTAAGTCACACTAAGGGTGGGCACCCTCCCATCCCGAGAGGAAACTGAGTCAGATACATTCTCCCTTAACAAGGAAACTAAGTTGGAACTGCCCAAGACCCCCTCCTGGGTTCCAAGGGGAAACTGAGTCAACGCTCCCCCCAACACTCCACACCCAGGGGGAAACTGAGTCAGAACCCCCGATGCCCGCCCCGCCCCGCGCCACCATCCGGCCGGCCGCTCCCTGCGCAGCGCCCATCGGCGAACGAAGGGTCGGAAGGCGGCGAGGGGCCTCCCGCCGCGGTCCCCGCGGCCCCAGCGCCGCCATCCCGCGGGGTCAGGGGGCGCCCTCACCGTCCATGGCCGGGGACCCGGGGGCGGGGCCGGGGTCGCAGCTGGGCCCGCGGCGCGCGCTACAGTCGAGCCATTCGCCAGAGGCGGAAATGCGCCGCGCGCGCCCGCCGCGCGTCACTGCCGGGAATCCGCCCGCGCCTGCGCGATGCGTCTCCGTCGCCCTCGTCGCCGCCGCGGGTGCCGCCGCCACCGGGAGAGATTCAGGGGCGAATGCGCGCCGCGCAGAGGATGGGCAGGCCGCGTGCAGGGTGGATAGGCTGCTGGCGCCGCCGCTGCCGGCGACCCGGAGCTAGTGCGCGCCGCGCGGGGCACCGACAAGCAGCTCGCCTGGAGGCCGCTCCCGGGGCTGGCGGGGCAGCTCGGCTCGCTCCCGAGTCTGGGCCCCGCCTAGAGGGCGGGGCCTGCGATTACTCACTGTTTTTAGGGGATTTCGGGGGCCGCCTCCCGCCGATCGGAGGAGTTTGGTGATGTCACCCGGAGCCGGTCTGGAGCCAAGCTAGGGCTGCCAGGCTTCGACCGCCCGCCCCGCGCAGGGAAAGGCTCCGGCCTGCTTCGCCCGCAAAGGCCAGGTGGCTCAACTCTTCACGGTTTCCTAGTCAATAAAAATGCTTCTTGATGGCTATTGCCGCATAAGCACTTTTTAAGCACTTTTTAATTTCCCGTCCACCCCAGTCTGAATGCAACGGGGAAAAAAAGAAAGTAGCCTGGACCTCTCTACCTGGCAGTACTCGGATCGTGGCCTTCGCGGAGCCTGCTGCGCGTCAGCGTGATCGGAGGCTCCGCGCCGCGTCCGCTCGCGCAGTACCCTCAGGCTCGTCGGTTTAAGATCACCCACACTACCGACCCTCGGGGGCAGTGGGTGGACAGGGGTAGTCACCCAGGGGTAAATCTCTGGAGCTTGTCTCTGCAACCTGACACCTCTGTTCCATTTGAACTCCCTTACCCGCCCCTCCTCCCCACGCCTGCCTCCCAGGACTTCCTGCTGGGGTCCTAGAGTTTCCCAAAGCATTTCCACTAATTAACTGTCCTGTGACTCCTCGCCAAGGGTCTCGTCCCCCAAGGTTTAACCCCGTACAAGCAAGTGCGAGCGGGTTGGGGGTTGGGCTGGAGCACACACCGCCCCCGGGAGGATTTTTCATCCCACAGTGAGGATGCTCCACGGCTGGCGGCAGTCTTCCCCAGATGCAGGAAGGGTTTTTATTTTCTCTTAAGTTCGTTCTAAATTAGGGAATCGTGTGGGAATTGGAAAAGATTGGAAATTCTGACTTGCTTTCCCAGGCTCAAAAAAAACAGGAAGAGAAAAGTGAAAACAGTTACCACCCCTCCCACTCATTTCGGTTTCTCCTGTGGTTGCCCCGGACTAGAAACGGCACCTTACTTTTGCTGAGGAGGCAGTCGTCAGGAAGACAGAGTGGATTATAATCTTTGATTAATGACACACAATCATCATTGATGCTAGCGTGGTCCTCCTTTTAAAATTTAGATCTGTATACCTTTCAGGTTAATAGGAGTTCCAGTACGCCCACTGCAAAACTCAAGAGGCTGGATGGAAAACCAATCAAAACATATCTACCCACCTGCTCCTCCCCTGTTCATCCCCTCCTTATCTCAGTGTCTAGGGTGCCATCATCCACAATTCTGTATTTGTTGTTCCTTTAATTTTTCTAAATAAAAATTTTAAGAAAAAAAAATTATATATACATGATGTTTGTTTTTGCTTAGTTTTGAACTGTAAGAGAGTATGGTATTATTTGTAGTCCTTTGTTATTTACATTTTTCACTCAACACATTACTAATGTTCATCTGTTTCATAGTTCATTCAATTTTTTTACTACTGTGTACTATTCTGCAAACATATCACAGTTTTTCATTTACTCCTCCTGAGGGTGGCCATTTGAGTTTCCAGTTTGTTACTATTATAAACAATGTTGTTCAGAACATTCCTATGAATATCTCCTGGTACATATATCTAGAATTTTTCTTGGGTATATATCTAAACCTGATTATTAGGTATAGAATTTCTGTTTATCAGTTTTCAAAATAATGCCTTGGTTCTTTAACATCCTCCAAAGTTAATTAATAAGCATTTAAAAAATATCTTAACGAATGCATGGATTCAAACATTTTTCACGTGTTTTAGGGATTCCACGTGTTTCAGTGGTAAAGAATCTGCCTGCCAATGTAGGAAATGTGTGTTTGATCCCTGGAGGAGGAAATGGCAACCCACTCCGGGATTCTTGCCTGGAAAATTTCAAGGACAGAGAAACCTGGCAGGTTATGGGCCATGGGACAGGCAGAGTCAGACACAACTGAGCACGCATAAGGTGCTTTCTTCCATTACAATTATTACTGAAGTTCAAATTGTCCCATCATTGGCCACAATATATAAATAACTCTTAAAACTCAATAACCAAAAAACCAAGCAACCCAATTTATTATTATTTTTTCTAATTTTATTTTTGGCTGTGCCGGGTCTTGGTTGCTACAGTGGCTTTTCCCCAGGTTCAGAGAGCGGGGCCTGCTCTCCAGGGACTCGCGCTGCAGTGGCTTCTCTTGTTGTCAAGCACAGGCTCAGTCACTGTGGCATATGGGCCTCGTTGCTCCAAAGCATGTGGGATCCTCTGGATCAGGAAATGAACCAGTGTCTTCTGCAGTAGCAGGCAGATTCCTTTACCACTGAGCTACCAGGGAAGCCCCAAGCAACCCAATTTAAAACATGGGCAATGAACTTGAATAGACATTTCTTCAAAGAAGATAAAAAATGATTAATAAGCACATGAAAAGATGCTCAACCTAATAGCTATCAGGAAAATGCAACTGAAAGTTACAATGAAATACCACTTTATACTCATTCAGTTCAGTTCAGTTCAGTCCAGTCACTCAGTTGTGTCCGAGTCTTTGCTACCCCATGAATCGCAGCACGCCAGGCCTCCCTGTCCATTACCAACCCCCGGAGTTCATTCAGACTCATGTCCATCAAGTCGATGATGCCATCCAGCCATCTCATCCTCTGCCATCCCCTTCTCCTCCTGCCCCCAATCCCTCCCAACATCAGAGTCTTTTCCAATGAGTCAACTCTTTGCGTGAGGTGGCCAAAGTACTGGAGTTTCAGCTTCAGCATCAGTCCTTCCAATGAACACCCAGGACTGATCTCCCTTAGGATGGACTGGTTGGATCTCCTTGCAGTCCAAGGGACTCTCAAGAGTCTTCTCCAACACCACAGTTCAAAAGCATCAATTCTTCAGCGCCCAGCTTTCTTCACAGTCCAACTCTCACATCCACACATGACCACTGGAAAAACCATAGCCTTGACTAGACAGACCTTTGTTGGCAAAGTAATGTCTCTGCTTTTGAATATGCTGTCTAGGTTGGTCATAACTTTTCTTCCAAGAGTAAGCGTCTTTTAATTTCATGGCTCATTAGGATGGCTATTAGCAGAAAAACAAAACTACAAGTGTGGCTGAGAATGTGGAGAAATTGGATTCTTTGTACATCATTGATAGAAGTGTAAAATGGTATAGGTGCTGTGGAAAATAGAAAACAGTATTTACCAAGAAATTAAACAGAATTACTATATGATCCAGCAATTCTACCTCTGGGTATAACACAAAACAACTAACAGGAGGAACTCAATTAGATATTTGTAAACCAGTGTTCATAGCAGCATTATTTACAATAGCCAAAAGGTAGAAGCAACCCAATTGTGAATGGACAGATACACAAATAAACAAAACGTGTTATATATCTGTGTGTGTGTGTGTGTATACATATGTCTCATATATATATATATCATTCAGCCTTAAAAGGGAGTGAAATTCTGACATATGCTGCAATATGGATGAACGTTGAAGACATCAGGCTAAGTGACATAGTGTGTGTGTTAATCACTTAATCATGTCTGACTCTTTGTCACCCCATGGACTGTAGCCCACCAGGCTCTTCTGTCCATGGGATTCTCCAGGCAAGAGTACTGGAGTGGATTGCCATTTCCTTCTCCAGGGGATCTTCCTGACCCAGGAATGGAACCTGGGTCTCCTGCATTGCAGGCAGATTCTTTACCAACTGAGCTATAGGGAAGTCCCTAAGGCAGACACCAAAGGACAAATATTGCACAATTCCACGTATGTGAGGTACCTAGAATAGTCACATTCATAAGGGCAGGAAGTAGAGTAATGGTTCTCAGTGGCTGGTCAGGGGGGCGGGGAACAATGTGATGTTAGTATTTAATGTATGCAGAGTTTATGTTGGCGATGAGCATTCTGGCGACAGATGGTGGTCACGGTGGTACAATAATGTGAATGTACTTAGAGGCACTGAATGGTACACTTAAAAGTAGTTAAAATGGTAAATTTTATATTATGTATATTTTACTACAATAAAAAACCTCAGTTCTCAATCAGTTATTCATTCGGTCTGTCTCATCCTGTAGACAAAACACTCGCAGTAATGGTACTAACTCTGCCACCAATAATGCGGTTAAATATAGAGTATATTTGTATGTATATTTTTATTGTTTTTGTTCTTAGGTCATATTCAGTTTTGGGGTTTTCTGTTGTTGTTGTACATATCTATTATCAAGTTAAGAAAGCTCCTCTCTAGTTCTAGTTTACAGTGTTTGTGATAAATGGGTGTTGATTTTTTTTTTTTTTTGGCCACACTGTGGGGCTCGTGACTCTTATTTCCCCAACTAGGGATTCAACCCAGTCCCGGCAGTGAAACCACCGAGTTCATAACCACTAGAGCTCCAGGGAATTCCCTGGGTGTTGATTTTATTAAATTTTTTTTTCTGGTATCTATGGAGATCATATGATTTTTCTCCTTTATCTGTAAATGCAGAGTATGACATAGATTTCCTAATAGTAAATTATCCTGCATTCTTGGGATCCACCTAGCTTGATCACAGTGTATTACATTGTTGAATTTGATTTATTGATATTTTAGGAGGAGGTTTTGCAACTACATTTGTAAATTAAGTGGCTGTAGTTTTCCTTTTAGGGGGGGCCTTGTCTAATTTTGGTATCAAAATTGTATTAGTATATATAGTGCTATTTTGACTTTTCCTGAGTTAATTTTGAAAAGTTGTGGTTTTTCTAGGAAGTTATTCTACCTAAGTTTTCAAATCTATTTGCATTAAGTCGATGATAACTTTCTTATCTTTTTAGTATCTGCTCTAACAATAGTTATGTGTCCCTTTTCATTCATTACATTATTTACTTGCACTTTCTATTTCTCTGTAGACGTCTTGTCAGAGGTTTTCTGAGAATCTTTTCATGTGCTTATTTGCTATCCATGTATCTTATTTAGTGAAGCATCTATTCAAATATTTGCCTTTTAAAAAAATTTGGTGGATCTTTTTGAACTATACGTGGCTTTCTATATTCTAAATACAAGTCTTTTGTTGAGTGTATGTTTTGCAAATATTTTCTCTGTCTGTATCTTGCTTTTTCATTTTTAAAACAGTATTATTTGCAGAATAGTGAAAGTGAAAGTTGCTCAGTCGTGTCCAACTCTGCGACCCCATGAACTATACAGCCCATGGAATTCTCCAGGCCAGAATACTGGAGTAGGTAGGCATTCCCTTCTCCAAGGGATCTTCCCAACCCAGGAATCGAACCCAAGTCTCCTGCATTGCAGGTTGACTCTTTACCAGTTGAGCAGAATAAGATATTTTAATTTTGCTTAAGTCCAATTTTTTCTTTTGTACTACATGCCTTTTGTATCATGTTTAAAAAATCTTAGCCCATCTACAGATGAATGGATAAAAAAAGATGTGATATATAATGGAATATTACTCAGCCATCAAAAGGAATGAAATCTTGCTATTTGCAACAACATGGGTGGACATAGAGGATATTATGCTTAGTGAAATAGGTCAGACAAAGACAAATACTGTATGTTCTCACGTGTAGAATCTAAGAAATGGCACCAATGAACAAATATGACAAAACAGAAATAAATTTAGATACAGAGAACAAACTAGTGGTTACTAGAGGGCAGAGGGTGGGAGGAGGTGCAAAATAGGTGAAGGGGATTAAGAAATACAAACTGCTACTTATAAACAAGGAACAAGATGTAATACATAGCACAGACTATAGTTAAGATTTTTATAATGACTCTGTATAATGTAAAATCTCTAAAAATATAAAATATGTTGTATACCTGAGACTGATGTTATGTTGTAACACTTCAATAATTCTAAAGAGGTTTACATTTTTTATTTATTTACTTTTGACCGTGCTGGGTCTTCATTGCTCCACAGACTTTTCTCTCCTTGCGGCAGGAAGGGGCTTCTCTCTAGCTGCGGTGCGCCAGCTTCTCTCTGGGGTGGTTTTTCTTGTGGAGCGCGGGCTCTGGGACTCAAGGGCTTCAGCGGTTGCGGCGCGTGGGCTGAGGCGCGTGGGCTCAGTAGCTGTGGGTCCTGGGCTCTAGGCCCAGCCTCAGTGGTTGTGGCCCAGGCGCTCAGTCGCTTCACAGCACATGGGATCTTCCCCTATCAGAGGTCAAACCTACGGCTCTTTCACTGGCAGGTGATTCTTTACCACTACCAGGGAGCTACCAGGGAAGCCGATCGATAATTTTTTTCTTTTTTTTTAAGAAAACTTTCCCAAACTCAAGGCCACTGTGATTTTCTTCAATTGTTTTCTAGAAGCCTTATAGCTTGTGCTCTTACATTTGGGCCTATAATCCATTTCGAGCTAACTTTTGCACATGGTATTGAGTAAGAGCTTGCTTCTTTCTTTTCTTTTCCTGTTTTCCACACAATTATTGAATTGTTTCAACACCATTTCTTGAAAAACATTATTCTTTCTCCATTGAATTACTTTGGCAGCAACTGACCATATATGTACGGGTGTACTTTTGGACTCTCTGTTCTGTTGCTTGTATCTATATATGTTTATTTTATGCTAATACCACAAAATCTCAATTACTGTAGCATTATAATACATCTTTTTTGTTTCCTTTTGGCCGGGAGGCTCGGCCTGTGGGATGTTAGTTCCCTGACCAGGGACTGAACCTGTGCCACCTGCAGTGAAACCATGGAGTCTTAACCACTGGACTGTGAAGGAAGGTCCTTGCTTTTATTTTTGTTCTTTTTTTTCTTTTGCATTATATCTGGAAATTAGATACTATAATCCTTCAACTTTCCTCTTCTTTTCTTTAAAATCCTTTCCATTTTCTTGTAAGTGTTAAGATACAGCTTGTTAATTTCTACAATTTGGAGAGCACTGACATCTGAATATCAAGTTTCTCAGCCATGATCTCAGGTATATATCTAGCCTTACTTAGGTTTTCTTTAATTTCTTCACGCATTGTTTTGTAGTTTTCAATGTATAGGTCTTGCACATAATTTGTCAAATTTATCCCTGAGTTTTCAATATTTGTGATATTTTAATTGTTTTTAAATTTTAAATTTATGATTGCTTATTGCTAGTATATAGAAATTTAATCAAAAGGAATGAAATCTTGCTATTTGCAACAACATGGGTGGACATAGAGGATATTATGCTTAGTGAAATAGGTCAGACAAAGACAAATACTGTATGTTCTCACGTGTAGAATCTAAGAAATGGCACCAATGAACAAATATGACAAAACAGAAATAAATTTAGATACAGAGAACAAACTAGTGGTTACTAGAGGGCAGAGGGTGGGAGGAGGTGCAAAATAGGTGAAGGGGATTAAGAAATACAAACTGCTACTTATAAACAAGGAACAAGATGTAATACATAGCACAGACTATAGTTAAGATTTTTATAATGACTCTGTATAATGTAAAATCTCTAAAAATATAAAATATGTTGTATACCTGAGACTGATGTTATGTTGTAACACTTCAATAATTCTAAAGAGGTTTACATTTTTTATTTATTTACTTTTGACCGTGCTGGGTCTTCATTGCTCCACAGACTTTTCTCTCCTTGCGGCAGGAAGGGGCTTCTCTCTAGCTGCGGTGCGCCAGCTTCTCTCTGGGGTGGTTTTTCTTGTGGAGCGCGGGCTCTGGGACTCAAGGGCTTCAGCGGTTGCGGCGCGTGGGCTGAGGCGCGTGGGCTCAGTAGCTGTGGGTCCTGGGCTCTAGGCCCAGCCTCAGTGGTTGTGGCCCAGGCGCTCAGTCGCTTCACAGCACATGGGATCTTCCCCTATCAGAGGTCAAACCTACGGCTCTTTCACTGGCAGGTGATTCTTTACCACTACCAGGGAGCTACCAGGGAAGCCGATCGATAATTTTTTTCTTTTTTTTTAAGAAAACTTTCCCAAACTCAAGGCCACTGTGATTTTCTTCAATTGTTTTCTAGAAGCCTTATAGCTTGTGCTCTTACATTTGGGCCTATAATCCATTTCGAGCTAACTTTTGCACATGGTATTGAGTAAGAGCTTGCTTCTTTCTTTTCTTTTCCTGTTTTCCACACATTATTGAATTGTTTCAACACCATTTCTTGAAAAACATTATTCTTTCTCCATTGAATTACTTTGGCAGCAACTGACCATATATGTACGGGTGTACTTTTGGACTCTCTGTTCTGTTGCTTGTATCTATATATGTTTATTTTATGCTAATACCACAAAATCTCAATTACTGTAGCATTATAATACATCTTTTTTGTTTCCTTTTGGCCGGGAGGCTCGGCCTGTGGGATGTTAGTTCCCTGACCAGGGACTGAACCTGTGCCACCTGCAGTGAAACCATGGAGTCTTAACCACTGGACTGTGAAGGAAGGTCCTTGCTTTTATTTTTGTTCTTTTTTTTCTTTTGCATTATATCTGGAAATTAGATACTATAATCCTTCAACTTTCCTCTTCTTTTCTTTAAAATCCTTTCCATTTTCTTGTAAGTGTTAAGATACAGCTTGTTAATTTCTACAATTTGGAGAGCACTGACATCTGAATATCAAGTTTCTCAGCCATGATCTCAGGTATATATCTAGCCTTACTTAGGTTTTCTTTAATTTCTTCACGCATTGTTTTGTAGTTTTCAATGTATAGGTCTTGCACATAATTTGTCAAATTTATCCCTGAGTTTTCAATATTTGTGATATTTTAATTGTTTTTAAATTTTAAATTTATGATTGCTTATTGCTAGTATATAGAAATTTATTGTTGGAAATGCATCCTGCAACCTTGCTAAACTCCCATTTTAGTTCTTGTAACTTTTTTGTGTGTGAATAGAGAGTAAATTTGTTAGGATTTTCTACATAGATGATCATAATGTTTATAATAAAAGCGTCTTTGCTTTTTCCTTTCCAATTCATATAGCAGGATGCCTTTTAATCTCTTTTCTTTTTTCCCTTTTTTTTTTTTTTAATTTATTGTACTGGGTGGAACCTCCAGTACAAGTCTGAATAAAAGTGGTAGAAATGAACATCCTGGTCTTTTTCCAGATCTTAAGAGGAAAGCATTCTCTTCCACCATTAAGCAACATGTTTGCTGCAGGTTTTTCTCTAGAGGCTTTTCATTAGGTTGAGAAAGTTCCTTTCTATTACTGCTTTTCTGAGAGTTTTTATCACGCTAATAAAATTTTGCCAAATGCTTTTTCTGCATCTATTGAGATGATCATATTAAACATACATATTTACCTTAATAAAGCCTTTTTGAAACCATGTATTTATTTTGCTGTGCCAGGTCTTAGAACACACAGGATCTTTGATCTTTCTTGTGACATATGGGATCTAGGTTCCCTGACCAGGGATCGAACCCAAGCCCCCTACATTAGGAGCTCAGAGTCACCCACTGGACCGCCACTACATCTCTCTCTTTCAGTCTTTTTTAAAAAGATTTATTTACTTGATTATTTATTGATTTCTGCTGCGCTGGGTCATCATGGCTGTGTGGGCTCTCTTGTATCACTGTGAGGGCTCCTCACTGCGGTGACTCTTCTCGTTGCAGAGCAGAGGCCTAGGGCATGCAGGCTTCAGGAGCCGCCGCACGTGCGCTCAGTTGTTGCGGAGCACAAGCTTAATTGACCAGCAGCATGTGGGATCTTCCCAGACCAGGGATTGAACCTGTGTCCCCCACACTGGCTGGTGGACTCTTAACCACTGGATCACCAGGGAAGCACCACTGTCTTTTGATATATTACCTCTCCTCCACACTTTCCATATGTTCTTTCTGTGACTTATTAATAAAATGACTAGAAAATATTTGCAACACGAATACCTGAAAAAGTACTTGTATCCAGAATATATAAGAATCCCTACATATCCTCAAAACCCAGATAATCACGATGGTATGATCACTCACCTAGAGCCAGACATCCTGGAATGTGAAGTCAAGTGGGCCTTAGGAAGCATCGCTATGAACAAAGCTAGTGGAGGTGATGGGATTCCAGTTGAGCTATTTCAAATCCTGAAAGATGATGCTATGAAAGTGCTGCACTCAATATGCCAGCAAATATGGAAAACTCAGCAGTGGCCACAGGACTGGAAAAAGTCAGTTTTCATTCCAGTCCCAAAGAAAGGCAATGCCAAAGAATGCTCAGACTACCGCACAATTGCACTCATCTCACACGCTAGTAAAATAATGCTTAAAATTCTCCAAGCCAGCCTTCAGCAATACGTGAACCATGAACTTCCAGATGTTCAAGCTGCTTTTAGGAAAGGTAGAGGAACCAGAGATCAAATTGCCAACATCTGCTGGATCATTGAAAAAGCAAGAGAGTTCCAGAAAAACATCTATTTCTGCTTTATTGACTATGCCAAGGCCTTTGACTGTGTGGATCACAATAAACTGTGGAAAATTCTGAAAGAGATGGGAATACCAGACCACCTGACTTGCCCCTTGAGAAACCTATATGCAGGTCAGGAAGTAACAGTTAGAACCAAACGTGGAACAACAGATTGGTTCCAAATAGGAAAAGGAGTACGTCAAGGCTGTATATTGTCACCCTGCTTATTTAATTTATATGCATTGGAGAAGGCAATGGCACCCCACTCCAGTACCCTTGCCTGGAAAATCCCATGGATAGAGGAGCCTGGTAGGCTGTAGTCCATGGGGTCACTAAGAGTTGGACACGACTGAGTGACAACTTCCCTTTCACCTTTCACTTTCATGCATTGGAGAAGGAAATGGCAACCCACTCCGGTGTTCTTGCCTGGAGAATCCCAGGGACGGGGGAGCCTGGTGGGCTTCTGTCTATGGGGTCGCACAGAGTCAGACACGACTGAAGTGACTTAGCAGCAGCAGCAGCAGCAGCAGAGTACATCATGAAAAATGCTGGGCTGGATGAAGCACAAGCTGAAATCAAGACTGCCGGGAGAAATATCAGTAACCTCAGATATGCAGATGACACCATCCTTATGGCAGAAGGTGAAGAAGAACTACAGAGCCTCTTGATGAAAGTGAAACAGGAGGGTGAAAAAGTTGGCTTAAAGCTCAACATTCAGAAAACTAAGATCATGACATCCGGTCCTATCACTTCATTGCAAATAGATGGGGAAACTGTGTCAGACTTTATTTTAGCGGGCTCCAAAATCACTGCAGATGGTAATTGCAGCCATGAAATTAAAAGACGCTTACTCCTTGGAAGAAAAGTTATGACCAACCTAGACAGCATATTCAAAAGCAGAGACATTACTTTGCCAACAAAGGTCTGTCTAGTCAAGGCTATGGTTTTTCCAGTGGTCATGTATGGATGTGAGAATTGGACTGTGAAGAAAGCCGAGCGCCGAAGAATTGATGCTCTTGAACTGGGGTGTTGGAGAAGACTCTTGAGAGTCCTTTGGGCTGCAAGGAGATCCAACCAGTCCATTCTGAAGGAGATCAGTCCTGGGTGTTCATTGGAAGGACTGATGTTGAAGCTGAAACTCCAATACTTTGGCCACCTCATGCGCAGAGCCGACATACTGGAAAAGACCCTGATGCTGAGAAAGACTGAGGACAGGAGAAGAGGATGACAGAGGATGAGATGGTTGGATGACATCATCAACTAGATGGACATGGGTTTGGGTGGGAGTTGGTGATGGACAGGGAGGTCTGGCGTGCTGCGATTCATGGGGTCACAGAGCTGGACACGACTGAGCAACTGAACTGATAAAAAACAAGCAAAAGATTTGAAAAGAAACTTCACATAAACGGGAGATATATGCAGGACAGATTGGGAGTTTGGGATCGACACATACACACTTCTGTATTTAAAATAGATATAACTAACAACTACTTAAACTGTATGGCACAGGGAACACTGTTCAATACTTCGTAATAACCTAAATGGGAAAAGAATTTGAAAAAGAATAGATACATGTATATGTATAAGGGAGTCACTTTGCTCTACACCTGAAACTAACACATTATTGATCAACTATCCTCCAATATAAAATAAAAATATGTTAAAGATGCACAAATAGATAATCAATAAACACATAAAAAGATGGTTGTCATAGTCATCAAAGAGAATTTCCTGGCAGCCCAAGTTAGGACTCTGCTTTCGCTGCCAAGGGCTTAGGATCCATTCCTGGTAGGGGAGCTAAGATCCAGCAAAGCCAAAATAAAAAAAAGTCATCAAAGATGCATAATTAAAACTACAATAAGGAACCACTTCACATGTACTAGAAGCAAAACAAGCTAAAATATCAAATGAGCTCATGTGGAGCAACTGGGACTCTTGCTGCTGGGAAGGGAAAATGGTGCAACCACTTTGGGAAACTGGCGTCTATAAAGTTGAGTCTGCGTTTGCCCCTGACTGGCTCTTTCTTCTCTCCTATGTGCTTTCCCCTAATAAAAATTTTAAAATACATTCCCCCAAAGTGCAAGGATGTTTATAGCTTTTTTCTAGTATGAAAAGCTGTAAACTACCTAAATATTTATCAGCAAGTGAATGGATAAAGAAACTGTGGTATAGTCACACCGTGGACCACAGTTATTGCACCCTGTACCTCCTACCATGCCACACCTGGTAGCTACTGTTCGCCTTTAGACCTGAGCATGTGCGACACTCAGGAATTCTCCTCGGTTCTATTCACCGAGTGGCTGGGAGGCTGCCAGGTTTGGCAGGGCCCAGAGCGAGAGAGAGCTCTAGGTATATGCAGGCTACGGTGCAAGGATTTGCTTCTGCTTCTGCTTCTGCTGTGAGTTCCTGCGGAAGTGGGAGCCATAGGAATATTGAGTTCATTTTACGACTAATTCAGCCTCCCTTGTGGGCTTAGTTCTAAATGGGAGTCTCAAAATCGGTGTTTTAAATTTCTTCTGAAAAAGATTTTTAATCAGAGTATAATTTCTTTACAGTGTTGAGTTAGGGGTCTGAGAATTTTAAAATGTTGGTGTAATGTTAATTATATTTGCTGAATATTTAAGAATTACAACTTTATTGTCATTGTTGATAAAATTTCTGTTTCTACAAATGATGCACTCTGTATTAGCACAGAAATAAAAACAATGTAAAATTGGCTATAAAACAATCTAAATAGTTCTTTTGTTGAAGCTGATTGTTCTAACGGAGAAGAGTAAGAGTAAAACTAATCCTTGGACCTCCCTGCTTAGCTAAAGGACTTAGAACTAAGTTATCTGTCAGTTCTCTGACATGTATGAGAAATCTCTCACCAGCTACTGATTTAATATTTGTCTCGATGTGTTTGCGCTCAGACTCTGCAACCCCATGGCTCCTCTGTCCATGGAATTTCCCAGACAAGAATACTGGCGTGGGTTGCCATTTCCTCCTCCAGAGAATCTTCCTGACCCAGGGATGGAACCCATGTCTCTTGCATCTCCTGCACTAGCCGGCGGATTCTTTACCAACTGGGAGGCACATCTGTCTCTACAAATCTCCTAAAAATGGCACCTTCCCTATATCTGAATATTGTCCTGCCAGTGATGACTTGGAAGAGTATGAATCAAAATTCTATCAAACTCTGGTTTAGGGGATGGGAATCTGCCCGAAGTGGACACGGGTTCAATCTCTGGTCCAGGAAGATTCCACTTTCCGTGCGCAACCTTAGTTGCTTACCCTTGCACTACAACTACTGAGCCTCTGTTCTAGAGCCTGGGAGCCGTAACTACCAAGCTCTCATGCCGCAGCTGCTGAAGCCTACGCACCTAGAGCCTGTGCTCCACAACATGAGAAGCCGCCACAGTGGGAGGCCTGCGCCCCGCAACAGAGTAGCCCCTGATCACCGCAACTAGAGAAAGCCTGCCAACACAACAGAGACCCAGCACAGCTGTACATACATACGTACGTAATAACACATTTAAAAAAGTTCTATCAAACTAGAAGAGTGCACTCGAGTATTTAATGAGGTCACTGTTGTGTCCCTTTCTGGCCACCCACCCATTAATTTGCTTCTTGTGTGATCTGTCCTAGTTTACTGGGCTGTGAGCACCAGCTCCCCACTCAGCCACCGTCCCTCCCTTCTCCAGCACAGTAACAATAGCTAATGTTTGCGGAGCTTTGGCTGTGAGCCAATTGTTGAGCTGAATGCTGTACTGGCTGAAGCTTTGAATCTAGTGTTTACAGCCAGCCTTTGAGGCAAAAGTTGTATGACTGTTGCTGCTGCTGCTGCTAACTCGCTTCAGTCCTGTCCGACTCTGTGCGACCCCATAGACAGAAGCCCACCAGGCTCCCCCGTCCCTGGGATTCTCCAGGCAAGAACACTGAAGTGGGTTGTCAATTCCTTCTCCAATGCATGAAAGTGAAACGTGAAGTCGCTCAGTTGTGTCCGACTCTTCGGGACCCTATGGAGACTCTTCGGGACCCTATGGACTGCAGCCCACCAGGCTCCTCCGCCCATGGGATTTTCCGGGCAAGAGTACTGGAGTGGGGTGCCATTGCCTTCTCCACCACTAGGATGGCTATATTACAGATTTAGTAATAGGCTCAGAGACACTGGGTAACCTGCCCAAGGTCACACAGTTCAATAGAGGAGTCAGGATTTAAACCCAGTTCTTTCTGACTCAAGAGCTGACATCTTGCTGTGGGAACCTATGGCTTGGGAGCCCAGCCACAGATGCAGTGGCTGGAAAGACCCACAGGGGCGCTTCGGGTCTGCCTTGAAGCAAATCACCTTCCCGCCTCGTCTAACTCTAGCTTCCTTGTGGTCAGCTCAGGCGATAGCAAGCTCACAGCAGCTCTGGGTTTTCAAGGTCCTTTGTGACACAGGGTCAAAATCTGTCTCCCTCTGTCCTCTGTGAGATTGTCAGCCTTCTGCTTATGGAGCCTCAAGGAAGGCACTAGTCTGCTCCCCACCCTAGGGAATCCCCTCAGATCTTGACCCAAGCAAGGTATTTACTGTGTACCCACAATGCATGTGGGACAGAGCAGTAAGCAAGACAAGTCTAGCCCTGGTGGAATTGACATTTTAAAGGGAGAAATTTAAAAGTTCCATTTTGACAGTGACACCTCCACCCACCCAGCCCTTCTGGCCTTTCTGGATCAGTGTGGATTTCCAGGTTCAAGACCCTTGGACAGGTGGTCCCAGGGAATGTAGCCACATGAAAGCCGGGGCTACGGGGCTGGCTTGGGTGGTGAGGCGCGAGATGCCCTGATTTGGGGCTGGGAGCGGCCGTAGGTCCAGGGCAATCCTAGAACTTCATGCTGTTCAGATCTTGGCAAAGAAGGAAAGAAAATCCTGCTGCCTTGCTGCCATTCACAAACAAGCAGCAGCAAGACAGGCCCATCTACCAGCCTCCCAACCCCCAAACTCAGAGTCCCCCTCCGCCAGCCCCAACTACCTCCTGCATCCACCCCTGCTTCCCGAGCAGAGCCCATGGGCACTTGGGACTAAACTCATTCCGCTCTCTCCGCTCAGTTTGCCTGCCGGTACTGAGCGCACTGCCCCCGGCCCAGCTTCTCAGTTCCTCCCCCCATTCTGGCCTCTCTGTCCCCCCTAGTCTCTCTCCAGTCCAGCCAAGCAAGGCCCAGGAGCAAGCGTCAGCACCTTTCCACTGTTCCTCTTCAGAGGCAACTGGAAGAGGGTCACAGGTCAAACACACACATGCACACACACACTTCCTTTCATCCGGTGACACTCCCTGTCTAGTCACTGACTCAGGTCACAGTGGGACAAAAGGAGCCACGATGCTGGTTTCCGAGTCATGAACAGTAGATTTGGAGGCGTGGCTGCTCAGCTACGGAGCCCATCAACGTCCCACCCTCCCCAAGGGAGGTAATGAAAGCGGGGCACAAGGGAGGCACAGCAGAGGCTTCAGAAAGGAGCAGAGAAGGTGGGGTGTTCCCAGGAAGAACCTGTGTCCCAGTTCCCCCTGGGCCCCACCCTGGCTGAGGTGTGGAAATGAAAAAGAGAACCCAGAGAGACTGGGTTGCTCACAGCCCTGGCGCCTGCGCTACGCTTCTGGGCTGGCCGGAGCCAGGGTCAAGCGTGTCTTTAAGGCTAATGGCTGATGGGAGCCCAAGAGTCAACGTGAGAGGCTTCACAGAGTCCCCAGGCATCAGCAGGGATCAGCGCACCAGAGCAGGCTTCCCCCAGCCACCGGGAGCTGGCAGACCTGGAGTGGTCCCGCTCTCAGTGTGGGGAGGGCCAAGATGCACCCGAAGGGACCAGGTGGGGTTTCCATAGACGCAGCAGGGGCTGGATGCCTCTCCCCCAGGAATACTATCTCGCCTCTGTGGAGGGCTTAGAACAAGACCCTTCGTGTGAATGAATCTCATTTAAATCTCTCAAAACAACCCCGTATGATACTGATTCTCATTTTACAAATGAGTGAATTGAAGTCCAGAGAAGGGAAGACGCGGTACAGAACGCCAGGGCGGGACTTTTCACTTGTTTTGTTTCTGTGTGTGTGTTATTTTTAAATGGGTTCTCTTGCACTGGTTTATTTTTGGCTGCCCGGGTCTGGCTGCTGCGCTCAGGCTTTCCCTGACTGCAGCCAGCAGGGGCTACTCTCCAGCTGCGGTGCGCGGGCTCCTCGTTGTGGTGACTTCTCTGGCTGTGCGGGCTTCAGCAGCTGTGACACGTGGGCTTAGTCGCCCGCACTCCCCCCCC
>SJYC01046689.1:0-27494 GCA_006408675.1 Madoqua kirkii | reverse complement strand
CTGTTGTTCCATGTCCAGTTCTAACTGTTGCTTCCTGCCCTGCATACAGGTAGGTCAGGTGTTCTGGTATTCCCATCTCCTTCAGAATTTTCCACAGTTTGTGGTGATCCACACAATCAAAGGCTTTGGCATAGTCAATAAAGCAGAAATAGATGTTTTGCTAGAACTCTCTTGCTTTTTTCATGATCCAGCGGATGTTGGCAATTTGATCTCTGGTTCCTCTGCCTTTTCTAAAACCAGCTTGAACATCAAGGAGTTCACGGTTCATGTATTGCTGAGGCCTGGCTTGGAGAATTTTGAGCATTACTTCACTAGCATGTGAGATGAATGCAATTGTGCGGTAGTTTGAGCGTTCTTTGGCATTGCCTTTCTTTGGGATTGGAATGAAAACAAATATTCATAAATGTGTGTAATTATTAATTATTTGGAAAATACAACAAAAGTTTGTGCATTATCTTCCAGCTTTATTAGGGTATAACTGAGAAGTAAAAATTGCATATATTTCAGGTTCAGTGTTATGGTTTACTTACCCATTTTGAATGTTTATCATTTCATGCTAATTAACATATTCATCACCTCTCATAGTTGTCTTTTTGTGTGTGTGTGGAGGGAAGTGAGAACTCTGAAGATCTACATTCTTAACAAATTTCAGTATGAAGCATAGTTTCATTAGTATAATCACCAACCTGTATATTAGTTCCCCAGGGCATGTTTATCTTATAACCGAAAGTTTCCATCCTTTGATCAACATCCCCTTATTACTCCCATCCCCAGTCCCTAGTAAACACCAATATAACCTCTGGTTCTATGTGTTCTTTCTTAGATTTCACAAAGTGAGATCACTTAACATTTGTCTTTTATTTCGCTTAGCATAATGCCCTCAAGGTTCATCCATGTTGTCACTAACAGCAGGATTCTTTCCTTTCTATGGCTGAATTATACTGCATTGTTTATTTATAACATGTCTTTTTCCATTGATCAGCTGATGAACACAGGTTGTCTGTGTCTTGGCTATTGTGAACAAATTCTTTAAGATACTGATTTCATTTCCTTTGCATATGTGTCCAGTAATGGGATTGCTTGATCACGTCGTAGTTTTATTTTCAATAGTTTGAAGACCTCCAATGCATTTTAAAAATGAAAGCGCATTTAAATAAGACCGTCAGTGTTATCTGTTTTTATCTTTCTCAAAATGTTCAGTGGTTGAATGGTCAGAATGGGTGTAATACTCTGATCTGATATGGGTGTGATATTTCAGATATTACAGAAAGAGGAAGAATGCCTGCCTACAAAGGATTGACAACATGGTGTGGCTGAACAGGGAGCTAGAAAATTGGACACTGGGAATCAATTTGGATATGAGTGTCAAATATATTAATTGTAAGAACGAGGTAGAGGATTCCCCATGGTGTCTGCTGGCTGATTCTTTCTTCTCTCTCCTTTGGCAGGTACAATGCACACAGTTTTTCTTTTTAAATCCTCTAGGATAAACATGAACTTCACATTCTACCCTGTGTCCATCACACTCTCTAACAATCTGTCTGATTCAGGTAATTATTACTTGTCTGCCCAAAACACATGAATTTCAAGGTCTTTTCTTCCTCAAGAATTCTGTAGTTTTTTCATCTAGAATGGGCTTATTGTAAATGTCATTGCATGAGTGCTAAGTCACTTCAGTCCTGTCCCTGTCTGACTCCTGGGTTGCCACGTGCTCCTCTAGGGGGTCTTCCCCACCCAGGGATCAAACATCTCTTATATCTCTTGAATTAGCAGGCAGGCTTTTTTTTTTTTTTTTTTTTTACCACTAGTGTCATTTGGGAAGCCCATATATGTCATTACAAATAATAGCTAAGGTCTGCTTCTGTTAAAAGACTGTACAGTTTGGGGGCTAAAAGATCTGTTTTCAACTTATTTAAGGTTCTTCAAATACCAAATTAGAACATATCCCTCACAAAATTAATGAAATTAATCTAATATGTAATTTTTGGAAATTCAGAAGAAGAGCATTAATTTTTGGACTCATCAGCTAGGGGCGGCAAAGTTAGTTTTCTTAAACCTAACTGAGCTGAAAGGAATCGAAAGCTGAGATATAAAGAAATAAAATGGTTTCCAGTGTCTGATGGTCTTGATTCATGGAGGTGGCTTCCCTCTCTTGAAGCCTCTCATTCCTAATCCTGATTTCTTTTAAAAAGAAGATTATATATGTACACTATGCTCTCTCTCTCTCTCTATATATATATATATACACACACACATATATACACATACAAACACATATACACTATGCTATATATAATCATGTATGTACATATACTGTTGTGAAGTATATATTAATAGTTATTATAGTCTTTTTGTATATTGCTATAGCACGAAAACTTTCTTAAGTCATCGTAAACTGCAAAGTACACATTGATTTCAAGTGAATATGGAATGTTCTCCAGGATAGATCACACACTGGGCCAAAAAAGAAGTTTTATTTATTATCTGAAAATATGATTTTAATGTTGTTGATATTTTGTTACGTACCATAGCTTCAAAACTTAATCTTAAGTACTTAAACATTTAGGATGTTTTGCTAATTGGAATTGCTCTTCTCAAAGTTAGAAAGGGTTGTTATTTATCCAGCCCATGATATTTTCTGGCATTTGAAATGGCTGTTGCCTCTTCTGATAGAAATGTCCCTGCCTTTGATCTTCTTTCCTTTACTCTGACTTTGCATTCTTCTCTCTTTCTCCTAAATGTAGAGAGTCCTTAGGGTAGTATCCTTGGCTTTCTTACCTCAATAGACTCTCCTCTGGAAAATTCACTTTTCCCAAATCTACATTTTTCACTCTTGAAATCTCTCAGAAAGTTCTATCACCATTTTTTTCTTTCTTTTACAGTTTTTTTTTCCTAATTTCTTTTTTTATTGAAAGAAAATTGCTTTACAGAATTTTGTTGTTTGCTGTCAACATGAATCAGCCACAGGTATACACATATCCCCTCCCTTTTGAACCTCCCTCCCATCTCCCTCCCTATCCTACTCCTCTAAGTTGATACAGAGCCCCTGTGAATTTCCTGAGCCATACATCAAATTCTCAATTACTATCTATTTTACATATGGTAATATAAGTTTTCATGTTATTCTTTCCATACATCTCACACTTTCTTCTCCTCTCCCTATGTCCACAAGTCTTTTCTTTATGTCTGTTTCTTCATTGGTAACCTGTAAATAAGTTTTTCAGTACCATTCTTCTAGATTCTCTATATATGTGTTCAGTTCAGTTCAGTTGCTCAGTCATGTCCAACTCTTTGCGACCCCATGAATTGCAGCATGCCAGGCCTCCCTGTCCATCACCAACTCCTGGAGTTCACTCAGACTCACGTCCATCGAGTCCGTGATGCCATCCAGCCATCTCATCCTCTGCCGTCCCCTTCTCCTCCTGCCCCCAATCCCTCCCAGCATCAGAGTCTTTTCCAATGAGTCAACTCTTTGCATGAGGTGGCCAGAGTATTGGAGTTTCAGCTTTAGCATCATTCCTTCCAAAGAACACCCAGGGCTGATCTCATTTAAGATGAACTGGTTGGACCTCCTTGCACTCCACGGGACTCTTGAAGTGATCTAATTTCAATTTTTACATGTAGCTGTCTAGTTTTCCCCGCACCATTTATTGAAGAGGCTGTCTTTGCCACATGGTATATTCTTGCCTCCTTTGTCAAAGGTAAGGTAACCATAGGTGCATGGGTTTATTTCTGGACTTTCTATCTTTTTCCATTGCTCTATACTTCTGTTTTTGTACCAGTACCATACTATATTGATGAATGTAGCTTTGTAGTATAATCTGAAGTCAGGAAGGTATTTTTACATGTAGCTGTCTAGTTTTCCCCGCACCATTTATTGAAGAGGCTGTCTTTGCCACATGGTATATTCTTGCCTCCTTTGTCAAAGGTAAGGTAACCATAGGTGCATGGGTTTATTTCTGGACTTTCTATCTTTTTCCATTGCTCTATACTTCTGTTTTTGTACCAGTACCATACTATATTGATGAATGTAGCTTTGTAGTATAATCTGAAGTCAGGAAAGTTGATTCATCCAGCTCCATTCTTCATTCTCAAGACTGCTTGGACTATTTGGGGTCTTTTGTGTTTCCATATGAATTGTGAAATTTAGTGTCTTGTAATTTTCTGTGTAAAGTTTTTTTGTCTCCTTAGGTACATTTATTCCTAGATCTTTAATTTTTTTTGTTGTAATGTTGAATGGGATTGATTCCGTAATTTCTCTTTCTGATTTTTCATTGTTAGTATATAGAAATGCAAAACATATTCCATGCAAATGGGAAGCAAAAGAAAGCTGGAGTAGCAATCCTCATGTCAGATAAAACAGGCCTTAAAACAAGGAGTATTACAGGAGATAAGGAAGGCCACTACATAATGATCAAGGGATCGATCTAAGAGGAAGACATAGCAATTTTAAGTATCTATGCACCCAACATAGGAGCACCTCAATACATAAGACAATCACTAACAGACATAAAAGGAGAAATTGACAGGAACACAATAAAAGTAAGAGATTTTAACACCCCATCTGCAGAGAGTGCTACTAGTGGTTGGGTGATGCCAGGTCTTATATTCAAGGGGTTTCCTTTGTGTGAGTTCTCACTATCTGATACTCCCAGGCTTAGTTCGCTAGTAATCTAGGGTCTTGGTGTCAGTGCTCCCACTTCAAAGGCTCAAGGCTTGATCTCTGGTCAGGAACAAAGATTCCACATGTAGTTTGTTATAGCATTAAGTAAGATTCAAACAAATATGCAAAAATGAGAAGCCCAAAGATGAACACTAGACAAAGGGCAGTTACAAAATCAGGCAAATAAAATTAATGGAATATACACATAGACATATACATGCATGAGCAAAGTCAAAACAGTCCAACAAAAATAAAGCACGGTAGATTGACCCGGCGAATAAAGGAAATTAAAAAATTATATTTACCAGTTAAGCACAAATCTAACTAAAGCACAAGGTGGAAAACAAAAGTAAAGTGTGAAGTGGAGAATAAAGCAATGAAAACAAAACTAACAAATATGTTGAGAGGAAAAGAAAGAAAGAATAGATATGCAAATTTAAGTAGAGGCAGATGAAGAAGGTTTATATACATTAAAGATTAACTTCAAGGGGAAAAGGACAGTAGGAAAGGCAAACAAAAGAATAAATGTAGAAAAAATATAATAGGCTTAAAAGCATTAAAAATATAAAAAGGAAAAAAAGGAAGAAGAAAGAAAAAAGGAAAACAAAACGAAACAAAAGGAAAACTCCACAGAACTGCAAAAGCCCTACATAGTGGCAAAGGTTTATAACAACAATAAAAAGTGTGACTGAATATGCAATATACATATACACGCATAAACAAATCAAAACAGTCCAACAAAAATAAAGTACAATGAATTGACCTGGCAAAGGAAGGGAGGAAACCAGAACAGAGGAAACCAGAAATTATATTTACCAGAACAAAACTGATTAGAGCACAAACTGGAAAACAAAACTAAAGCAAGGGGAATAAACAGTGAAAATAAATGTAGCGAATATTTTAAGAGGAAAGGAAAGAAAGAAAGAATAAATATGCCAAGTTAGATAGAGATAGATAAAGAAGATTTATATACATTGAAGATTAACTGTAAGGGGAAAAGAACAGTAGGAAAAGCAAACTAAGGAATAAATGTAGAAAAACTAATAATAGGTTTAAAAATTAAAATTAAAAAAAGAGAAAAGAAAAAAAAAAAAAAGGAAAACACCACAGAAATGCAAAAGCCAAACACAGAGGCCAAGGTTTATAATAACAATAAAAAATATGACTGAGATTAAAAAAAGCTCAAAAGCCTAATTAGATTTCATTGTGCCAATAAAATCGACAGCTATGACAGAGATGGGAAAAAAAAAAGTAACAAAAAGAAAAAAAATCCAAAGAATCTACAGAATGAGTCAAAACATAAGAATAATAAATGTTTTTCTTGAGTCTCTGCTGTCAGAGTCCTTTCCCTCACCTCCCTAGGATGCCCTCCAGCACTGTGCTGATCTCTGGACCTGCTGTGGGGGAGGCTCAGATTCTGATCGGTTCCTGCTTCCGTGTATTCTTGCCTCCAATGTCCATGCTATCAGAACTAGTGTGTTTTCTTTTGTGGGAGCTCTCAATGAGCTTTTATATATTCTATAGACTGCCTTGTTGATTGTGTGGGTTTAATCTGCAGCTTGTACACCTGGTGGGAAGGTTTTGGGTCTTCTTCCTTAGCCACACTTATCCTGGATTTCAGTTGTGGTTTTATCTCCACCTCTGCATGTGGGTCGTCCACTGGGGTTTGCTCCTGTGGCTGCCCTGGAGGACTCGGGTCTGCCCCTGTGAGGGCCAGGCATGGAGGTGGGGCAGCTGCTGGGGTTGCAGGGGTTCTGGCAGCATCAGGTACTCAGGGGGGTTGGCGGCTAGGGCAGCAGGAAATATAGTGCTCTAGAAGGGCATGGCAACCAGTATTGGCCAATACACTCCAGTGTTCTTGCCTGAAGAGCCCTACTCCCTGACAGAGAAGCCTGGCAGGCCAGTCTACAGGGTGGTGAAGAGTAGGGCACTACTGAAGTGACCTTGAGCGCAGAGATGCAAGACATTTTTTGCCTGCGGCAGCTCTGCCCCCATGAGAGTGGAGCATGAAGGTGGCGTAGCTGCTTGGCTTGCGGGGACCCTGGAGGCACTAAGTGTGCAGGGTCACAGACTGCCTCCGTTGCAGGAGTTATGGCCCCATCAGAGTCTTTTTTCCCTGTCTCTTGTAGCTGGTGATCAGGCCTCTTTGGCCAGTCTTTTTCTGTAACTCTGCCCATTCAGGCACTTAGAGGGCTCCCTTGCCTGGGGTCCTTCTCTGTTGTTTGATGTGTCAGGCACATAGAGGGGTCCCCCTGGGTGGGGTCCTACTCTGTAGTTCAGTGCCTCAGGCATTGATGGGCCAGTCTCTCTGCTATGCAACCGCTGATGCTGGCGTGTGGGGAGAGAGAGGCTATGGTGATGGCTCCATCCCCTACACGTGACTCAGCACTATCGCCTTACTTCTGCGAGTGCCTGGCCTCCCTCCACAGGCATCTCCCACCACCATCTCCTCCCTCACATCTCCTTGATCCATCTCTCCACAGTCAGCAGCAGCCCTCACCCCGGGATTGCTCCACAATCCCTAGACTCCAGCTCCCAGGCGCTGCGCCTTCCAGGGGGCCCACGTCCCTGTCCAGGGCATGTACAGCTGTGGCAAGGATTGTCTGCTTCCAGGGTATGTATGGCAGCGGCAAGGACTGTCTGCTTCTCATTCCATTTAGGCTGCCACAGATCAGCTGTTTCCCTCTCAGCCTTAAAGGTTTCTCCTCTGACTCAGACAGTTGCCCCAGTGTGGGGATCGGAGCCCTGCTTTAGTCCCCCCATCCACCGAGGGCAGGTCCAGTCCTACCAACACTCCTGTTTCCCCCCAGTTCCTTCATCCTACAGCGTTTTGCGTGGTTCTATATATTCTTTTCCACTGGTCAGGTACTCCTGTCCATTCTCCACTGGTGTTCTGCATGCACTTCTGTTTCTGAAGGTGTATTCCTGATGTACCATGGAGAGAGAGGTACTCCACATCCAGTACTCCACATCCACCTACTGCTCTGCCATCTTGTTCTCCATCACCTTTCTTCTTATTAAACATTTTTACCTCACACCTATGTTCAAAACCAAGTTGAACTTACACAAGTTTATATGAGTGAACTTAACTAACCCAATTGAATACTTTTTGTAACCTCTGCTACTGCTAAGTCACTTCAGTCGTGTCCTACTCTGTGCTACCCCATAGACGGCAGCTCACCAGGCTCTGCTGTCCCTGGGATTCTCCAGGCAAGAACACTGGAGTGGGTTGTCATTTCCTTCTCCAATGCAGGAAAGTGAAATGTGAAGTCGTGGCACCAACCACTGTCTGAATTGTCTAACAGAGATTCCTGTGTAAACTCCTTCTCATTCATCTTTTCTGCCAACATATCCAAGTCCTTTCTTTTTCCTCCTTTTCTTTCCTTTTAATCTTATTTAAATTCATCTTTCACTATTTCAATTGACCATTAAATCAATTTACTTCACTTTTTAGGCTGCCCAATATCCTCGTTAATAAAAGCAAATGTTCTCTTTGAAATGGAAGTCAGTGGTAAAACAGGGTCTTTCACATAACATAAACCTATAGAAAAGCAATTTGAACAACATTTTGATTCTTGAAGTACCTAGACCCTGCGTCCAGAAGAATTCTCTTCTTTAATACAAGGGGATGGGAATAGGAGTGTGTTTTTTCCTGTTTGCCATGGAGTTCTGGCCTGTACCATCTTTCAGTATGTGCACCCCTCTGGCATTGCTTTGTAATCTTGAGATCAACATTCAGTGTGTTAGGTACACCCAAGATTATGGCACTTTTGATGCAGTGTGATCTATCTATTATGTCCCCATCTTCCTGAATTTTCATCATGCTCTTTAACAAGAGATCCCTCAAAACCCACAGATCCCTGGTCTGTGGACAAAGCCAAGCCAGGAACGTCACTGATATGTGCCATTCATCTCTAATGATGTGCATATTTTAAATCCCTATTATAATGGCAAAAATTTTTCGGTACAACTACGTTAAATGCATAACACATACTATTTTTTGTGTATCGTGTTGCTTAAATAGTTTGATTTCTATGTGAAATACTTAAAAAATTGGCAAAGTTATTATAGTGCTGTCATGTGAAGACCAAGAGTTGTATCATACCCAGCTGTCTTTGGCCATTGACGCTTTCTTGGGCAGTACGTGCCTGAGCTTTCTAAAAGCACTTTTCTGATTGCCAATAGAGTTTGGCTTCAAGGGGCTCTCTTATATTTGCCAGAGAGAATGAAAATACTGATGCTTTCCATCAGTTTTAGACAAATGTTTCCGAGCACTGGAATGAGAGACTTTGGAAGGTCGTATAATTACCTCCCATTAAGCCCTTTAAAAACAGAATGGCTATTTATATTCCTGGAGTTCTTAATGAAGCTCTTTTCTGCAGTGAAGGAGCGATTTTGTGATGATTTCTGAGGTCATTCTAGGACTTATTTTGAATAGCTCTAATGTCTTAGATAAGTTTGGTTCAGGAAAATAATCCTATTGAGAAAAAAATTGGTCTGGTATGGCTCTATCGTGAAGTTATTGGGTAAATCTTAATTCTTTCACCATTTTTGAAGAGAGAGTTTAAGGACCAAAGAAATAAAAACTGTAAACACTCTATTGCCTCTAGAAAAGAACTTAAAGAGAAATTCTAAATCATCTTGTCCAATTGCTTGCTAATCTCTATACAGCTTAAATGCTAGGATGGTTGAGACAATTAATAAAAGAGGTTTTGTGTTTTGGAGAACTAAACAGTGAAAACCAAAGCCAAGCGCCACCTGTTTCAGAGGTGACCTAGCAGTTTCAACATGATGTGCTCACTCTGTGGGTTACATGAGGAGTCTTTTCTCATTTTCCGACTTTGAGGATTTTGTACCTTTCTTGTCCCACAGTCCCCTTTTCCATCTCTTTCTGCATTACTTTCCCCGGCCTCAGCATCTTTTCTTTCCCATGTGCTCTTCAGAGAAGAGACAAGGTGGTAGAGTGAAAAATATGAATTTTGCATCAGACACACCTGGGTTTGCATCTTCATCACTTGGCGTCAGGAGTTTCTTTGTCAAGTTATATATCCTCATATGAAGACACTGAAATAAACTCTACCTCTCAAAGTTTCTACAAAAGGAGATGGTATCTGGAAAACGTCCCAACACAGATGCTGACACAAAATGAATTCTCAATAATTATTACGCATTACTGTTCTATTTTCACATGTCGTGTTGAAATACCACTGCCAATTTGAATATAATTATTTTAAGCCTGATAAAAGGGAAACAAATTGACTCTAAAAAGGGAATGCATGATAAATAAAGGCAAAAGATATTTAAAAGAGACAGCCCAGAATAAAAAGAAGCAAGTATTAGTAACATAAAGCATTACAGTTGAGATAGAGGTTTTTAAGCTAAATAAATGCTAACAATAGCATTATGTTTTCAAATATAATTTGACGATACATCCTCTAGTAATCTTCCTAAATTGAAGGCCACTATGGAGACAACATTTCAGATATATTCTTTAAAATGCAAATGTATATAGAGGTTGTATATTTATCTAGGAAAGATAGGTACAGTTTTGCATGTGGTGTTTTTCAAGTTAGAGAAGCTGTATCAGTACAGTTCAGTCGCTCAGTCGTGTCCGACTCTTTGCAACCCCATGAACTGCAGCACACCAGGCCTCCCTGTCCAATACCAACTCCTGGAGCTTACCCAAACTCATGTCCGTTGAGTCAGTGAGGCCATCAACTATCTTATCCTCTGTCATCCCCTTCTCCTCCCACCTTCAATCTTGCCCAGCATCAGGGTCTTTTCAAATGAGTCAGTTCTTCACTGTATAGCATGAAGAAGCTATATAGCATGAGAAGCTGTATAGCATGGAACTTAAGAGTGTGGGTTCTGTTTTTAATAACTTTAAATGGAGTATAATCTATAAAAGCATTGAATCACTATGTTTACACCTGAAACTAATATAATATTGTAAATAAAATATATCAATTAGAAAGTAAAATGAAAGTTTAAAAATGTATCTTCAGGCAAACATCTGTAACACAAGAGCCTAGGTTCTAGGGCTGAATACCAGGGTTTCTAACTCCGATTCTTTAGTTGGTAGCTTTAGCACCTTGGCTAAGCTACCTAACTGGGCTTCCCTGGTGGCTTGTTGAGTAAAGAATCCATGTGCAGTGCAGAAGGTACAAGACATGTGGGTTCGATCTATGAGTTGGGAAAAATCCCCTGGATGAGGACATGGCAACCAATTCCAGTATTCTTGCCTGAAGAATTCCATGGGCAGAGGAGCTTGTGGGCTATACTTAATAGGGTTGCAAAGAGTCAGACATGACTGAAGCAACTGAATGCATGTACACACACACACAAGCTACCTAACTACTTTAAATTTCATGCTTTTTTCATGTATAAATTTGGGATAATAAGAATTCTGTGCAATATAGTTTTTAGGTATGTGCATGCATGTGTGATAATTAGCTGGGTAAATACAAAGGGATTACAGCACTGTTTCACAAAGAACAAACGATCTATATTTATTTAAAGTGCTATTATTATTATCATTATTAATATTGTTATTATCATCAATAGTAGTAGTAGATGCAGGGAGATAGTGGTACTTGGAAATGGTTATGTTTGGTAAATTTCCCAGAGTTATTTTAGGGCTAATGCTGATTAAACATTGAATATCTCCAAAAGACTAGAAAAGTCCACTATTGGAGGATAAAATAAGAAGATCAATATTATCAATACTTATCAACTGATAAAGAAATTAAAGTGAGCTATAGTTCAGAAAGCTGGATTCATGTGACAGAGTAAGGATGTGTTTGCAAGCAAAATACAGTATTGGGCTTGTAACATCTATTTGAGTTTGCAAACAAAATACAGTATTGGTTCAGTTCAGTCACTCAGTCTGACTCTTTGCGACCCCATAAATCGCAGCATTCCAGGCCTCCCTGTCCATCACCATCTCCTGGAGTTCACCCAGACTCATGTTCATCGAGTCCATGATGCCATCCAGCCATCTCATCCTCTGTCGTCCTCTTCTCCTGCTCCCAATCCTTCCCAGCATCAGAATCTTTTCCAACGAGTCAATTCTTCTCATGAGGTGCCCAAAGTACTGGAGTTTCAGTATTAGCATCATTTCTTCCAAAGAAATCCCAGGGCCAATCTCCTTCAGAATGGACTGGTTGGATCTCCTTGCAGTCCAAGGGACTCTCAAGAGTCTTCTCCAACACCACAGTTCAAAAGCATCAATTCTTCGGCGCTCAGCCTTCTTCACAGTCCAACTCTCACATCCATACATGACCACAGGAAAAACCATAGCCTTGACTAGACGGACCTTTGTTGGCCAAGTAATGTCTTTGCTTTTGAATATGCTATCTAAGTTGGTCATAACTTTTCTTCCAAGGAGTAAGCATCTTTTAATTTCATGGCTATAATCACCATCTGCAGTATTGGGATTGTAAGTAAATTTAAAAGATAATTTTTTCAAGGAGGTATAAATCTATGGTGAAAACATGAATCATGCTGTTATTTTATTGTAAGATGCAGCTCTAACCTGAGTTCTTGGTATACACACACACACACACAAACACACACAAAGACTCAATTCAGTTCTTGCTACAGTTCTGCAAGGCAGTTCTTAATATTTCTTATATTTCAAGCGGGAAAACTGAAGATGGGTGATATTTTGTGGCTTGCTTAAGACACACGAGTGTGTGGGAGATTTCTTGACTCTTTACTGGGTCACTCTGTGTCTATAAAAGTGACTTCGTTTCCTGAAAGCATTGCTATTATGCCACTCTATGGACCGTAGCTATATATTATGTACAGAAAATGTATCATATTTTAAAAGAAAGTTTATTTTTATAAATTAATCTTTATTAAGAAACAAGGATGCATTCAGATGGGGAACAACTGAAGGTCTGGGGCTTGGAGTTCGAAAAGGACGTTACCTCATCCTATAGAAATCCAGGGCTCTGGGTACCACAAAAGCAGAAGCCCAGGAGAAGCTGGTCAGCAGATAAGCTGCGTTAACGAAGCAGGCTCATGTCAATTCTGGGTGAACATGCTGACAGCCAGCAGCATGCACCAAAGAGTAAATCATGCTCTCTGGAGGCCTATCACAGAAGGGATGCAACTAATGAGATGCCATGCATCACTCTGATGAGGTATGAACGCATACTCATCAGGAACAGTTGACCTAAAAATGAAGACCAGTATTTCAAGGGATATCTTAGAGCCAAGCCCTCTTGGTGCAGACAGCTCCAGATGAAATGTGATTTTTCTAAGCCAACTTAGTGATAGAGCAGTCCTGACTTTCCCCTACCACTGCTGCCAGGGTTTTATGGACCTGGTGTGCATGGACAGTCCTAAAATAGAACAAAGCTAGAGCAAGCTAAATCTTCCCAGTCTTGGGAAGAGAATAGGAGCTCTGGTGTCAGGGAGACCTAGATTCAAATTCCAACTCTTCCATTTCTTTGCTGTAAAATTGGGTACATTTCATCTCTGAAATGGGACTAAGAATAATTACTTCAAAATGCCTGAGATGTTATATGTATTTCCCTGGCATGTAATACCTGTTTAATAGATAATGGTTCTATCAGCTGCCTTCTATTTAGAGACCAAAATTTATATACAGTGTACTATGTGTCTTTTCCAATTATAATTTCCTTGCATCTCTTGCTCTTTTTCTAAGGCTTAAGATTCACTCATTCAACAATCAGATATTGAACATTTACAGTGAGGAATGAATGGGACCAGGTCCTGGGATGTTAGAGAGAGAATACAGCCTCTGCTTCCACGTTGCTCACTGAACACTGCAGGATCAATAGAGAACTTCCATTCAATGTGATGAGTACAGGATGTTAAGGAAGCAGCTAAGTCAGGTGGGGAATTGGGTCATCTGTACACCTTCCTACAGTTTAAGTATGGGTTATTCAAGTAAAGAAGGGTTAGGGCAATTGTGTAGTCTCCCGAAAGAATAACATATATAAAGATATGAAGGTCTTGCGTAGACAACCATGGATCTTTTATAGGTATTTTAAAGGCTAGTTGTAAGTTTTAAATGGCTCCCAATAAATTAATTATTGAACCCTAGTCAAGAACACATATTTTCATTTAATCTCTCCTTTGTCACTCATTGCCTCCCACTCTTGTTTCCATTCACTTCTTAGACTCAAAAATTGTCTATGCTGTTTGATTGTGTAAACTAACCAAGCTCTAGGGTTAAGATCTAGAGTTGCAGGCACAGTCTTAGATGTTTTTCTAAACAATTTAACAATTTAGCCACAGTGATCATTGTCACAGATATCTTAGTTTGAAAATATGTAAAGTTTTATTCGGTATTAACACTTCAAAGGAATTGTTGTTATACTTTACATACAACCTTTAAAAAAGACTATTATAGATTGAATAACCGAAAAGAATTATTCCTTTCTGTTCTGAAGATGTGTGTTATCCTAGGTATCTATTGTGTGCTATAATGGAACTGTCTTAAAAAACACTGTTTAAGTTTTGTTTACGATATTCTTTCAGAGCGAAAAATAGAGTTCTGGAGCTCTCTCTGTGCCTTACTTGGGTTGTGTGACCTAAAGTGAGTGTCAAAAGAACTGAAGTCATTTGCAGGATGATCCACCCAAATCAGTCCTCACCTATAAAATTGTGATTTTAATTTTAGTTAAGAAAAAAAAAGTTACAAAAGACCTTTTGGATAAAAAGTTCCTTGTGTTTGTATAATATTGGAATATACTTCTTTAAAATTTTGCTTTGCCTAAGTACAAGGAAATACATGGATATATAAAGAAAATTCTGAATGTATCCATTTATATTACTAGGAAAAAAAGGAAGTGATATCTCAGGACTCAATATTTCAAGGGGTGCTTATTGATTTGTGTAGAGCTTGGCTGTACTGACTGATACGACAAATTGTCATAGTCAATACTATGACATATTGACTAAATGCTTAAATGGGTAAAATAGTTCTTTAAATAAATCTGATACTTCATGATACTGAAATTTAAGGCCAGAAGAAAACTTAGGGGTGAGACCTATAGTTTTATATTCTGTTGTTTCAAATCTCATTAGTTATCAATAACTAGAAAAAGCCAACTAAAATGATTAATGAGAAAAAAATGATTCTGAAGAAAATATGTTTACTTGTCATTCTGAAGTATATAGGCTAATACAGAAAAACTAACCCTGTTTTAAATTTAATATATTAATGAGAAAATACTGGATGCCTGTATTTTATTTCAAGAATCTAATTTATGTATTCTCTGAATGAGTGCTACAGGTTACAAGAGAGCTAGCCATCTGTGGCCTCCTGTCTGACTGATCAGAGATCTCTTGACAACAGAGAACCATAGGTTTATAGATGTACTTTATTCTTCCTAACTTGGTGTTAAGACCTAAGAAACTAAGAGGATGATTATGAAGGGCAGTTTTGCAGAAATCCTTCATGCTGCGTTTAACTCGATTGATAACGGTAGATTTTCCTAAAGTTATTATGTTAGAGTTCTTGATTCTTTAAAGAGTATCAGTTGGATTCCATTTAAGTAGAAAGTTATGGGATTATGAATATAGAAACTGTATAGATTTTTAAAAAATTATTTATGGCTGTGCTGGGTCTTCATTGCCATGCCCAGTCTTTCTCGAGTTGCAGTGAGTGGGAGTTATTCTTCATTGCAGTGCAGAGGCATCTCATTGTGATGGCTTCTCTTGTTGTGGAGCACAGGCTCTAGGCAAATAGGCTTTACTCTGTGGCATGTGGAATTTTCCCAGGCCAGGGATCAGACCCAGATCACTGGCAGGCAGATTCTTACACACTGCACCACCAATTTATGACTGTGCTGGGTCTTCATTGCCATGCCCAGTCTTTCTCGAGTTGCAGTGAGTGGGAGTTATTCTTCATTGCAGTGCAGAGGCATCTCATTGTGATGGCTTCTCTTGTTGTGGAGCACAGGCTCTAGGCAAATAGGCTTTACTCTGTGGCATGTGGAATTTTCCCAGGCCAGGGATGCAACCCATGTCCCCTCCATTGGCAGGCAGATTTCTATCCACTGTACCATCAGGGAGTCTGAAACTGTATAGATTTTTAATGGAAAGATATTTGGAAGTTCATTTGAGAAATGGCAGACCAAAGAGAGTGCTAATCTGTTAATAGGGATGGCAGGTATTAGATAAATTATTTGTTAAGACATTTACAGGGAAAATGAGGGGACAGATGCCAGCAATAGACCTGAAGTTCCCCAGAGAGGAAAAGACCTTTGATAGCACAAAACCAGATGATCAAGGTATTAGGATGTGAAGTCTGACAAAAGCTCCAGGCCATATGGAGCCCATCTCATAACTGTGAGGTAGAGAAGAGAAGAGATAAACCTTTCTCCCCATCCTCAGTTTCCAAAGAAACAAGACCTCATATTTAAAGTGAACTTAAATATATTTAATTTAGAACAAGCAAAGCAAAGAGATTTAGCTAGGAAAATGATATATATTTTTTTAATCAGTAACAAAACCATGCATTTCTAGGCTATAAATTAATGAAGGCTTATCAAGGCTTATTTGAAACTTCAGAGAAGGCAGTGGCACCCCACTCCAGTATTCTTGCCTGGAAAATCTCATGGATGGAGGAGCATGGTAGGCTGCAGTCCATGCAGTCTCTAAGAATTGGACACGACTGAGCAACTTCACTTTCACTTTTCACTTTCGTGCATTGGAGAAGGAAATGGCACCCCACTCCAGTGTTCTTGCCTGGAGAATCCCAGGGATGGGGGAGCCTGATGGGCTGCTGTCTATGGGATCACACAGAGTTGGACACGACTGAAGCGACTTAGCAGCAGCAGCAGCAGCATTTGAAACTTATTCATATAAAAAGAATTGGTAAAATGTCCTCTCAGTTCAACATATTATGTAGTAATGTGGTTAGATTATAGTGCCAAACAGTTGGCCCGAGAACGAGTTTGTAATAGATATAGATTATGGAATGAGTTGAAGTGTGATGGAGCTGGAGAAAACTGAAAATCTGTTGAGGAAGAAACTCATCCTTATATCAAAGCACATTTGAAAGAAGGTGATTTCCTGTTTCTTAAATTTCTAGTGCTGTTGTTTAGCAGCTCAAAGGTCAGTAGGACTCATCATGTTGTGGGCACGAAAGGAAGTTATCCTGGCAGTTAGTCCAAAGGCTCAGTGTACCCCACTACTGGCTGCTTGGTCTAATTGCCAATCTGTAAATTTGCGTTTCTCCCCAGAGTAGGGATATTTTTCCTTTTCTTGTTTTCTGCTTAAGATCTTGCACTTTGCCCTTTTGCCTCTATGGCGTATTTCTCCTCAATTCTGGAGTATATCTGGAAGTCTGTGGGAATTTCCCATATACACTCTCTGCGTCTACAGTATAGTTTTTCTCCAGCTACATTTTAACTTCCTCTAGTTGTTGTTCACTGAAACTTGCATTGGCGCTGCTTGCACCAGCGGGCAGCACTGCTGTGTTCACGAACAACCACTTCAGAGGAGGTTATCACCATCTCTTGCTGCCCTCACTCTACGTTCTCTGCCAAATCAGAGACCCCATAGGTCCCACAGGGCCTCCTGCTGGGTAATTGGTCAATTGGTACTAATTGCTAATTCTGCCATTTGCAACTTCAGATTGTCAACTACTGCCTCCAGGTTTGTGGTGTGCACACAAGCTACTTATGATACATACATATTTTTTTCTTATTATCGTCATTTTGCTTATTTAAAGTGGTCCCATAGAATACTTGCTTGGGACTCTGGTATCACATCTGTCTTATTCTCACAGATCTTTTCTCTCCTCATTTTTATTCACCTTCCTAGATTTATCTTTGCTTTACTTAACTTACCATGATATTTGGGGCTTCTGTGCTGGCTCAGACAGTAAAGAATCTGCCTGCAATGCCGGAGACCCGGGTTCAATCTCTGAGTCAGGAAGATCCCCTGGAGAAGTGAATGGCTACCTACTCCAATATTCTTGCCTGAAAAATTCCATTGACAGAGGAGCCTGGTGGGCTACAGTCCATGGGGTTGAAAGGAGTCAGCAGAAATATATCCTCAAGGTGCTGAGGTACTAGAAATCTTTATGAAATAGGATCTGCATTTTATGTATATTTTATCTTAATCAATTTAATATGCTTAATTGATAAATTATCAGGTGAAGAAGGGGCACAGTAGTCATAGAAGTACTATTATTGGTTAAAATCTATTTTCAATTTTTCTCTTGTTTTTGTCATAATTATTATTTTTATTTTTTGGTATGAAAGTCCTTTGTTGAGATTAACATAGATTTGATCAGATATGTCTGAATTGGTGAAGGATTGTTTCTTGGTGGCCATATCATCCAGGTCTAATTGCTTCATTCTTTCATCAATATTTAATCTAAATCAGGTTTTGAAATTTATTATTTCTCCAGACAGGGGGTTGTATTCATTCATGGTGTGGTTACTATCACTAATATCGGAAACCTTTCATTTAGTGCTATTTCTGGGCTTGCTTATATTGGTAACTGTACGAAAGGAGTTAAATTCATTTCAAACATTTTGTGCATAAGGTATTACATCAGGTCCCAGGGATATGGAGATGCACTAAGCGTGGTAAGGGTGCGCTGGTGGTGAAGGGAAAAGAAGAGAGCGTTTTGGGTGGAAGAAATAGCTAGTCCAGAAAGCACAGAGTGGGGAAAATGCATGGACTCTGTGACATCAGATGAACAGCCAGTCATAGCTAAAGTTACTAAGATAGGAAGTCTGTTCCTCCAATACATAAGATTATAAATTTCAATGAACAAAATAAATCTCATGTTTTACAGATTATTTCCCCAAGTGATTCAAGAAAAAATGTTAGGTAGCATACACACATGTTTAGGTAAAATGCATCTGATGATAGGAAAGCATTTGCAAACCAAACCAAACCAAAATATATTCCTGGTAGAATTAGGAAGATGGTGTAGATGTGTTTCAGAGAATTAAGTACTTTGTCAAGAGACTTGGTGGTGACTGAGGAAAATTGTAAAATCATTATGCAATAATCAAAGAAGTGAATTTTCAAAATACAAGAGATCATTGTAAGAGTTATTGATATGAAGTTAACACCTGGAGCTGCCACTGCTAATGAGATAGCTTCAGTTGAAAATATCTGCTATCAACATCTTTTGTAAGAAAAGAAGTGCTAAAACAGCTCCCTCAAAATCCATGATGGAAATTTTCTATTAACAGAACGTTAGTGCTAGAAAAGGATTGTTGCGACCTGAAGCTATCAGAAACCTTCTAAATACTTCAACTAGGACAGTCTTAAGAGACTAATTCAATCCCTCATTTTATTTATTTATTTTTTGTATTTATTTTCTTGTTTTTCAGTTTATTTTTATTATTATTATTTATTTTTACTTTATTTTGCTTTACAATACTGTATTGGTTTTGCCATACATTGACATGAATCAGCCATGAATGTACATGAGTTCCCAATCCTGAACCCCTTTCCCGCCTCCCACCCCATATCATCTCTCTGGGTCATCCCAGTGCACCAGCCCCAAACATCCTGTATCCTGTATCAAACATAGACTGGTGATTTGTTTCTTACCTGATAGTATACATATTTCAATGCCATTCTCCCAAATCATCCCACACTCTCCCTTTCCCACAGAGTCCAAAAGTCTGTTCTATACATCTGTGTCTCATAGAGGGTTATCATTACCATCTTTCTAAATTCCATATATATGTGTTAGTATACTGTACTGGTATTTTTCTTCTGGCTTACTTCACTCTGTATAATAGGCTCCAGTTTCATCCACCTCATTAGAACTGAGTCAAATGTATTCTTATTAATGGCTGAGTAATACTCCATTGTGTATATGTATCACAACTTTCTTATCCATTCGTCTGCTGATGGATATCTAGGTTGCTTCCATGTCCTGGCTATTATAAACAGTGCTGCGATGAACATTGGGGTACATGTGTCTCTTTCAATTCTGGTTTCCTTGGTGTGTATGCCCAGCAGGGGGATTGCTGGGTCATAAGGCGATCCCTCATTTTATAGATGAGCAAACTGAAGGTCAGAGAGGTAAATCAAACTACTCAGAAAGATAGTAACAGAGCTGGTACTAGTGTCTAATACTCTTCCTACAGACTTTGCTGTACATCCCCTTTATATCAGCGAAAGAAAAGCTTTTTCTGTACTCAACACTTCTGACACCAAATGTGTAGGTTTTTGATACAGTGCAATTCTGGCACTAACTGCCTGGGCTTAGTGAAAACTCGGCATCGTTAAGGACTCAATCCTTCAAGACTAAGGTTGCTACCTAGCCGCCTCCCCCACCAAGACTGTCACCTGTACTTTATTGTTTCTAAATTGTTGGCTGTGTGGCCTGTGGGATCTTAGTTTCCTGACCAGGGGTTGAACCTGTGGCCCCTTCATTGGCGGTGTGGAGCCTTAACCACTGGACCACCAGGGAAGTCCCATGTTACCTGCACTACTGATCAACAGAGTATGAATGGGGAGTTCCCACAACACCCTCCTTAGGTTCAGTTATTTACTAGAATGGTTCACAGAGCTGAGGAAAGTGCTTTACTTACTCTTGTTTTTTACTCTTGTTTTTTATTTTTGTTTAGCAGCTAGTCGTGTTCAACTCTCTGCAACCCCTTGGAGTGTAGCCTGGCAGGCTCCTCTGTCTATGAGATTCTTCAGGCAATAATACTGGGATAGTTGCCATTTTCTTCTCCAGAGGATCTTCCCAACTCAGGGGCTGAACCCAAGGATTGGCAGGTGGATACTTTACCACTGAGTCACAGGGAAACCCATACTTACTATTACCAATTTATTAAAAAGGCATAGACAAGGGAGACTAGTGGGCTACTGTCCATGGGCTCCCAAAAAGGTTGGACACGACTGAGTGACTAAACAACAACAAGAAAAAGGATATAACTCAAGAACTGCCCAATAGAAGACAAGCACAGGACAAGGACACAGTGAGAAGGGGTGCAGAGCTCCCATCCTGGCCCCCAGAACCTCCATGTGTTCACCAACCTCATAGCTCTCTGAAACTCACAATGTAGAGTTTTTATGGAGTTTCCACTGCACAAGAATAATTGATCAATGACTGGCCATTGGTGATCAAACTCTGTCTCTTGCTTCTCTTCCCTCCTGGGAGGACTCAGAGCTAGAGCTTAAAGTTCTAATCTGGGAAGCACATGCACATGGTAGGCTTTTCCGTTTACCATCTCCAATCAACCTGGAGTCACTTCCTTAACTTAAACTCTAGTACAATCAGTAAGGATTGGTGTAAATAATAAGAGACAACGCTAGCTCTCTTATCACTCAGGAAATTCTAAAGGTCTTCAGTTCAGTTCTGTTGCTCATTCATGTCCGACTCTTTGTGACCCCATGGACAGCAGCACGCCAGGCCTCCCTGTCCATCACCAACTCCCGGAGTTCACCCAAACTCATGTCCATTGAGTCGGTAATGCCATCCAACCATCTCATCCTCTGTCGCCCCCTTTGCCACCTGACTTCAATCTTTCCCAGCATCAGGGTCTTTTCAAATGAGTCAGCTCTTCCCATCAGGTGGCTAAAGTATAGGAGTTTCAGCTTCAACATCAGTCCTTCCAGTGAACACTCTGGACTGATCTCCTTTAGGATGGACTGGTTGGATCTCCTTGCAGTCCAGGGAACTACCCACACCACAGTTCACACATCAGTTCTTCAGTACTCAGCTTTCTATGTAATCCAGCTCTTACATCCATATATGACTACTGGAAAAACCATAGTTTGACTAGACAGACCTTTGTAGGAAAAGTAATGTCTCTGCTTTTTAATATGCTCTCTAGGTTGGTCATAACTTTCCTTCCAAGGAGTAAGCGTCTCCCAATTTCATGGCTGCAATCACCATCTGCAGTGATTTTGGAGCCCCCAAAAGTAAAGTCTGACACTGTTTCCCCATCTATTTCCCATGAGGTGATGGGACCAGATGCCACGATTTCAGTTTTCTGAATGTTGAGCTTTAAGCCAACTTTTTCACTCTCCTCTTTCACTTTCATCAAGAGGCTCCTTAGTTCTTCACTTTCTGCTATAAGGGTGGTGTCATCTGCATATCTGAGGTTATTGATATTTCTCCTGGCAATCTTGATTCCATCTTGTGCTTCTTCCAGTCCAGTGTTTCTTATGATGTACTCTGTATCAGTTAAAAAAGCAGGGTGACAATATACAGCCTTGATATACTCCTTTTCCTATTTGGAACCAGTCTGTTGTTTGTGTCCATTCCTAACTATTGCTTCCTGACCCGCATACAGGTTTCTCAAGAGGCAGGTCAGGTGGTCTGGTATTCCTATCTCTTTCAGAATTTTCCACAGTTTATTGTGATCCACACAGTCAAAGGCTTTGGCATAGTCAATAAATCAGAAATAGATGTTTTTCTGGAATTGTCTTGCTTTTTTTGATGATCCAGCAGATGTTGGCAATTTGATCTCTGGTTGGTTCCTCTGCCTTTTCTAAAACCATCTTGAACATTTGGAAGTTCATGGTTCATGTATTGTTGAAGCATGGCTTGGAGAATATTGAGCATTTCTTTACTAGTGTGTGAGATGAGTGCAATTGTGCAGTAGTTTTAGTATTCTTTGGCATTGCCTTTCTTCTGGATTGGAAGGAAAACTGACCTTTTCCAGTCCTGTGGCCACTGCTGCATTTTCCAAATTTGCAGCACTTTCACAGCATCATCTTTTAGGATTTGAAATAGCTCAACTGGAATTCCATCACCTCCACTAGCTTTGTTCATAGTGATGCTTCCTAAGCCCCACTTGACTTCACATTCCAGAATGTCTGGCTCTATGTGTGTGATCACACCATCGTGGTTATTTGGGTCATGAAGATCTTTTTTGTATAGTTTTTCTGTGTATTCTTGCCACCTCTTCTTAATATCTTCTGCTTCTGTTAGGTCCATACCATTTCTGTCCTTTACTGAGCCTATCTTTGCATGAAATAGTCCCTCAGTATCTCTAATTTTCTTGAAGAGATCTCTAGTTATTCCCATTCTGTTGTTTTCCTCTATTTCTTTGCACTGATCACTGAGGAAGGCTTTCTTATCTCTCCTTGCTACACTTTGGAACTCTGCATTTAAATGAGTATATCTTGTTTTTTCTCCTTTTCCTTAAGCTTTTCTTCTTTTCTCAGCTATTTGTAAGGCCTCCTCAGACAGCTATTCTTATTTTTGCATTTTGTTTTCTTGAGGGTGGTCTTGATCCCTGTCTCCTGTACAGTGTCACAAACCTCTGTCCATATTTCATCAGGCACTCTCTCTATCAGATCTATAATCCCTTAAATCTATTTCTCACTTCCACTGTATAATCGTGAGGGATTTGATTTAGGTCATGCTTGAATGGTCTAGTGGTTTTCCCTACTTTCTTCAATTAAAGTCTGAGTTTGGCAATGAGGCATTCATGATCTGAGTCACAGTCAGCTCCCGGTCTTGTTTTTGCTGACTATATAGAGCTTCTCCATCTTTGACTGCAAAGAATATAATCAATCTGATTTCTACGCTGACCATTTAGTGATGTCAATGTGTAGAATCTTGTGTTGTTGGAAGAGGGTGTTTGCTATGACCAGTGCATTCTCTTGGCAAAATTCTATTAGCCTTTGCTCTGCTTCATTCCATACTCCAAGGCCAAATTTGCCTATTACTCCAGGTATTTCTTGACTTCCTACTTTTGCATTCTATTCCCCTATAATGAAAAGGACATCTTTTTGCATGTTAGTTCTAAAAGATCTTGTAGGTCTTCATAGAACTGTTCAACTTCAGCTTCTTCAGCATTACTGGTCAAGGCATAGACTTATATTACCATGATATTGAATGGTTTGCCTTGATAATGAACAGAGATCATTGTGTCATTTTGAGATTGCATCCACATACTGCATTTCAGACTCTTTTGTTGACTATGATGGCTATTCTATTTCTTCTAAGGGATTCTTTCCCACAGTAGTAGATATAAGGCTTATCTTTGTCAAATTCACCCATTCCAGTCCATTTTAGTTCACTGGTTCCTAAAATATTGACGTTCACTCTTGCCATCTCCTGTTTGACTACTTCCAATTTGCCTTGATTCATGGACATAACATTCCAGTTTCCTATGCAATATTGCTCTTTACAGTCCTAGAGGCTCTGTGTCAAAGTAATCTGGACAAAAACCAAATATTAATGTATTGTATTAATTAGGAGCTCTGTGATAGGTACCAGGGAGGAAGAACAAAGATAGCCTTCTGTATCTGCAGATTCCACATTCTTGAACTGTGTGATTAAGGTTGGCAGTGTTGAAACTTCAGAAGAGGAACCTGAGGAAGGCAGACTGACTGTGGGCTTGAGCATCCTCTGATTTTCCTATCTTCAGTGGGTTCTGGAAGCAATCCCCTTTGAATACTGAGGGGCATTGTATATATATTTATATTATATCATATCACATATTAGGTAAATAATTAGATATTTGTGAAAGAATTATGTAGCCTTTCCAAGTCACTTAGTTTCAGAGCTATGATTATAATAAAAAGCAGCCCTTTTAGATGAGATTTTTCTATCATATCATATGATATAATATATCATATCATATGATATATTTAGGTATATGAATAAATTTAGATGTACATCCAAAAGATATTGCAGGATTGGTTCCAGATCACTGCATTAAAGTGCATATCTCAATAAAGGAAGTCACAAGAAATGTTTGGTTTTCCACTGCATATAAAAGTTAAGTGGTCTGTTAAGGAGGCTTCTCTGGTAGCACAGTTGGTAAAGAATCCTCCTGCAGTGCAGGAGACCCTAGGCCAATTCTTGGGTTGGAAAGTTCCTCTGGAGGAAGGGATAGGCTACCCACTCCAGTATTCTTGTGCTTCATTGGTGTCTCAGCTGGTAAAGAATCCACCTGTAATGTGGGAGACCTGGGTTTGATCCATGGGTTGGGAAGATTCCCTGGAGGAGGGCATGGCAATCCACTCCAGTATTCTTGCCTGGAGATTCCCCTTGGACAGAGGAACCTGGCAGGCTACAGTCCATGGGGTTAAAAAGAGTGAGACATGACTAAGTGACTAAGCAAAGCACAGTCTACTAAGGGCTTCCCAGGTGGCACAGTGGTAAAGAATCTGTCTTCCAGAGCAGGAGATGCAGGAGACATGGGTTTGATCCCTGGGTCAGGATCCCCTGGAGAAGGAAATTGCAACCACTCCAGTATTATTGCCTGGAAAATTCTATGGACAGAGGAGTCTAGCAGGCTACAGTCCACGAGGTCACAAAGAGTCAGTCAGGATTTAGCAATTAGCATGCATGCATAGTCTATTAAGTATGCAATAGTGTTGTGGTTGGGCTCCCAAGGTTGCTCAGCTGTAAAGAATCTGCCTGCAATGCAGGGGACCTGAGTTCGATCCCTGGGTCAGGAGGATTCCATGGAAGAGGGCATGACAACCCACTCCAGTATTCTTGCCTGGAGAATATGGATAAAGGAGCCTGGAGGGCTGCAGTCCATAGCTTCATAGAGTCAGACATGACTGGGTGACTCAGCAGCAGCAGCATTATGGCTAGGAGAAACACACACACACACAATGTACATATATTAACTAAAAAATACTTAATTGCTAAAATATTTTAACCATTATCTGAGTCTTCAGTGAGTTATAATCTCTTTTTTCTGGTAGAGAGTCTTGCTTTGTTGTTGATAGCTGCTGACTGATCAAGGTGATTGTTGCTAAAATTTGGGGTGGCTTGCCAATTTCTTAAAGGAAGATGATAATGAAGTTTGATACATTGATTGACTCTTCCTTTCACAATCAATTTCTCTGTAGCATGCACTGCTATTTGACAGCATTTTACCTCCAATAGAACTTCTTTCAAAACAAGTCAAATCCTCTTAAGTCCTGCTTCTACTTTGATTCATGTACTATTTTAAATCCTTAGTTGCCATTTCAATAATCTTTACAGCACCTTCACTAGGACTAGATTCCATCTCAAGATTTTATCTCTTATGCTCATCCATAAGAATCAACTACTTATCACTTCAGTTATATCACAAGATTGCAGCAATTCAGTCACCTTTTTCAGGCTCCACCTCTAGTTCTCCTGCTATTTCCACCATATCTGCAGTTACTTCCTCCACTAAAGTCTTGAACCCCTCAAAGTCATCCATGGAATCAACTTCTTCTAAACTCCTGTTGAAGATAATATTTTGACCTCTTTTCATGAATCACAGATGTTCTTAAAGGCATCTAGAATAGTGATTCCTTTCCAGAAGGTTTTTAATTCACTTTGCCCACGTCTATCAGAGGAATCACTACCTATGACATCTATTGTCTTATCAAATATATTTCTTACATAGTAAGACTTGAAAGTCAAAATTACTCTTTGATCCATGAGCTACAGAATGGTTGTTGTGTTAGCAGGTGTGAGAGCAGTATTCATCTTGTTGTGTATCTCTATCAGAGCTCTTGAGTGACCAGGTACATTGTCAGTGAGCAGTAATAATTTAAAGAAATATATTTTTCTGAGTAGTAGGTCTCAACAGTGGGCTTAATATATCAAGTAAACAATGTAGTGAGGGATATGCTGTCATCTAGGCTTTGTTTTTCCATTTATAGAGGATGAAGAAATTGGATCATATTTAGAAAACAGTGAATAATTTAGCTTAGTATGCAGGACATGCAAAGGAGATCCTTGGGAAAAGAGCTGAGAAGATGAGTTGGATCTGTATGTAATTCGTAGTACCTGTAGTGAAGCTCACAGGTAGCAATTTTCTACAGATCAGGCCATTTCTGGTCTTGTTACTTTCTTATTTCTGCCTTTTAGGCCCCTTTGCCTTTAGTTCTGATCACCACGATAGTGTGTATATGTTTCCTCACACCAGGTCTGATTTTCAGGAAAACACTTGACTGGTATCATGGCTTTGAAATTTGGTCTTTGATACATGGTACTGGGATGCTAAAAGTTATGCTCAGTCTTTTTATTTTCTTGACTGTTTTCTCTCAGGACATACTCTGATTTTATTAATTCTTAATCTTATCCCTTTCAGTCTGCTTCATGTTGGTGTATAGGCTGGAAGAAAAGACTGTTGCTTGGAATAAAAGGGAAAATCTAGGCATCCTGGTCCTAAGTACTAGAGATTCAGGATGTTTAGAGCTTTGTTATTTTCTTCCTAACAATCCTGCAGACTTACAAGTCTGTAACTGCAAGAAGAGACTGTATATATTTGAAGAAACTTTACTTTAAAGAACAAGCCAGACTTAATCATTAATTATCTTCTAAAACCAGGTTTTGTCACTGTGTAAGAAAATTCATCATTTTCTCCACTATCCAATGTTTCCTATGCTACTTATCCTATTCCCTAGCAACCATTTCGCCTACCTCTTTTAAATCTATTGATTTTGTTTCTTTGGTGATATTTAGACTCTTCCACAGGATGTGGTTGTTTGTTAATTATTTAAATATCTTCCAACAAAAATTACATGTGGATTTGGAGAGTGAGTGATCTGAAGTGTGAGTTTTAAACAAGTTCATGTGCTGCTTTGTCTACCTGCGTTAGGTGTATTTTGGACTGGTTCTGGGCAGAACTGAAAGTAAGAGAAACATTTTCTCATTTCCTAGCCTTGTCGCCTCTCTTCCCTTTCTTGCTAAAGTGGACTTGACTGTTCTTCAGAAAAAATTTCTGCCTTTCCCTTTAAAACTTGTTCTTAGCATTCTCTTAAACCTTTTCACACAAAAGTTTAACAAACTGATAACTCTCACTTGGCTTCCTTTAAAATACTTATTTGCTTTAAACAGTTTATGTTACCCAAAGGAGTTATTTTCTAATTGGTTATGTTTGAGACAGAGAGACATTCCTGGCTT